>SADC01000423.1:0-113454 GCA_004194705.1 Ditylenchus dipsaci
GCTAAGAGTGAGAATTTTTTTTTATTGACTCACTGCTGGCATATTATTTTTTAGTTAAACATTACTTTAAAAATATCGAAAATTCTCACTCCTAGCCATGGGGAAATGTGAGACTTTACTCAAACGCTATCCCCATGCTAGGGGTGAGAATTTTGAATATTTTTTGACTTGCTTGCTGGCGTATTTTTTTTTAGTATTTTAAAAGTAATTTAAAACTAAAAAATATCATGCTAGCAGTGAGTCAAGAAATATTTCAAAAATTCTAACCCTCAGCCTTGGGGATACCTTTGAGTAAAGTTGTGGGGTATCGCATGGCTAAGAGTGAGAATTTCTGAAATATTATTTGACTCACTGCTGGCATAATATTTTTTAGTTTTTAGTTGCTTGTAGCGTTGATCTGTGATGAGTAAGTCATGCTAATTATGAAAAATTTCGAGAGTTGAATTACTTCATGTAGTATAGAAGACACTTCTGAGATCTTTCGTTCAGGGGAGACTTTACTCAAGGGTATCCCCCAAGGCTGAGGTAGTAATTTTGAAATATTTCTTGACTCACTGCTGGCATGATATTTTTTAGTTTTAAATTACTTATAAAATACTAAAAAAAAATACGCCAGCAGTGAGTGAAAAAATATTCGAAAATTCTCACTCCTAGCCATGGGGGAAAATAGTGAGCTTTACTCAAACGCTATCCCCATGGCTAGGGGTGAGAATTTTCGAAATATCTTTTGACTTGCTGCTGGCATATTATTTTTAAGTCGTTTCAAAGCAATCAAACATCAATAACCAATACGCCAGCAGTGAGTCATAAAATATTTTAAAATTCTCACTCTTAGCCATGAGCGATACCCACACTTTACTCAAAGGGTATCCCCCAAGGCTGAGGGTTAGAATTTTTTAAAATATTTCTCGACTCACTGCTGCATAATAATTTTTTTTGTTTTGAGTTGCTTTGTAGCGATGATCTGTGATGAGTAAGTCATGCTAATTATAAAAACGTATTTTTTTTAGTATTTCAAAGTAATTTGAAACTAAAAATATCATGCCAGCAGTGAGTCAAGAAATATTTCAAAAATTCTAACCCTCAGCCTTGGGGGTACCCTTTGAGTAAAGTGTGGGTATCGCATAGCTAAAGAGTGAGAATTTTTAAAATATTTTGTGACTCACTGGTGCATAATATTTTTGTTTTAAGTTGCTTTTTAGCGTTGATCTGTGATGAGTAAGTCATGCTAATCATGAGAACTTCGAGAGTCGAGTTACTGCATGTTGTATAAAATACACTCTGAGATCTTCTTTCAGGATAAGAGCCTTATTAAGTCTTAATTCTCGCTAGAGTGAGAATTTCGAAATGTTATTTGACTTGTTGCTGGCGTATTATTTTTTAGTATTTTCAAAGTAATTTTTAACTAAAAAATAATATGCCAGCAGTGAGTCAAAGAATATTTCAAAACTCTCACTCTTAGCCATGGGCGATACCCACACTTCACTCAAGGGTATCCCCCAAGGCTGACGGTGAAAATTTTTGATTTTTTTAAACTACTGCTGGCATATTAATTTTTAGTTAAAAATTACCTTAAGTACTAAAAAATAATACGCCGCAGTAAGTGGAAATATATTTCGAAAATTCTCATCCTAGCCATGGGGGAAATAGTGAGACTTTACTATTGTAGTGGGGGAGGTTTCTTTACTAGGGTCAACATTTCTTATTTTTCGTTCAGGTCACTGCTGTAACTGTAAGTTCTTGCTTGCCTTTTTCGCGGTTCAATGGTTTAGACCCTAAAAGTGGCATGCCGGATCGTTTCAAGAAGTTAGGCCAGGGCCCAACTCTTTCAATCACGTCCTATACTCTTTAGAAATCTCAGAAATCTCAGAAATCTGTATGAGAACGCATGTAAAAAGTGATCGTGAAAAATATAGTAGCGCTGCTCCTCCTCACCTTTTTCTGCGTGTTCTCGATGCTTTGATATGCCTCTTCAATGAAAGGGTTGAATTTATCATCACGAACCGGATCGTCCAGTTTTACTGCTGCAAATTCCAATCGAATCGCATTTTTCAATTTCAGGGGGAATAAGTGGGACATAAATTTGGGTACCTTCACTTAAGTTTTAAAAGGTCGGATTTGGGGGGGTATTCTATATTAGGGTCAAATTGTCAATCAAAAATGGCGCTAACTTTGAAGACCTAGTCAAAAAATCAAAGGGGGGGGGGATATAGAGAGAGGGATTATTAGATCATATACGGTACGTAGAGAAGTCAAGTGATAAGGAATGATTTTTTGAATTTGCGGGTTACCGTTGTGTGGTTCTTCATCATGCTTTTCAGAATAGTTAAAACGCGCCGTGTATTTTCAGTAGTTTGCACAATTCGAAAATTTTAGAAAATCACGCGCAGTTTTTCACCCTGTTCATGTTAATCGTGTGCGTGCTGTGGCTTATTTATACTGCCGTTTTTAAGTCTGATCACTGACTTATTTTTTTCCAGCTATCAAAATGAAAATTCCGAACTTTCAAAGAAAAAAATTGTTCCGGCGGACAAGTCGGACGATCCGGTATTTTTTTGATCGTATTTATTCTTTAATTATGAAGTCGGAATTTTCAGGCCTCTGTCCCTGATGCTGAACGGTTGTGAGAGAGGAAGCTGCGTAGACGGGTGCATTGTTTTTCCAGTATGTACTTTTTGCTAACTGTATTTCAGTTATTGCAGCTTTTAATTCAGGCAAGAGCCGACTATTGCTGAAAAGATGGTGAAACTTCGCAATATCTCGGAGAGTCTCATGTTGTCGTTCGGATTCGATTTGAGCCAGATGCGAGCTGTTCGCCTTTCTTTGACAAAAGACATGGTTGGTGCTGTGCAGGTATGTCTTTTCGGCCCTTTACAGGGATTATTATTTTCTTCTCAGGGTTCTCCTGGTACCGGAAAGACTCGTGTGATTGCTCTGGTTATCGTCTCATACTTTTGGCTGGATTCAGAGTTATTGCTACGGCTGTTACGAATCGCTCCACCGACAACATTCTCGAGCTGTGATCAAAATGACTAAAGAGCTGAGAAGCCACGACATCAAAGGTATTCCTAGAGTTTATATTCATGGTTACCATTACCATTTTCAGGGATAAGTCTGACAGAAGAGAAGTTCCGCAAAGCTGCAATCCGTTTGTATGCCGATCATTTGGATCAGACAGGTTGTATGAGTGTCATGAACATGGATGGCGATTTGGAACTGATTGATATGGAAGGCGTGTCGGTTGATCTTGCGAACTACAGTCAAAAAGGTCGTAAATACAATCCTGTGGTATCTTTTGTATTTAGGATTTTTATGTCCTTCATCAAAAAAAAAATTTTTTCCACGTCATGAAAGTTGTTTTTTACGACTCTAGCGAAAGTGGCCTCTACTAGGTTAAGAAGACTTACCCGTTTGACGTTATTCTGCTTGATGAGGCGTCCTTTCCTTCTGTGTTGCAATATGTTGGCTGTTTGCGAACCAAGGCCGAGGATGATGTGAGCGGATTCGATGAGATTCAGGACATGCCGTTGGAAAAGGTTGAGATGGTCAACAACTACGTCAGACACTCTTGTTGTATGGCGACATCGAGCAGACGACAGGTCTTGTTTATCGTGAACTACCGGAGTTTGAAGAATAGTAAGTAATAATGTATTGAATGCGGTATGTCACGTATGAATTTATTAGGTTGGCATCTCTCCCTTGGAGCACCTGTGGGGAAATCTTCCTGAGGAAATGAAGGTTCAGCTCACAGTGAATTACCGTGGTCGCGAAGAGCTATTTTCTGTATCGTCGAATCGCTTTTACTCGTAAAATTTCTGTTCTGAGTAATTTTTTAATTTTGGTAATCTGTTGTGCTTGCAGAGAGAAGACTTATTATCGTAACAGCGAAGCTCCTGATGATACGTACGATTTGCCGGAGTGCTTCAAGAAGTCCGCTAGGTTGGTCGTGATCGTTGAACTGAAAGGAGAAGATCGCCGTGTTGAAACGAGCAAGGATTGGAAAAACACAAGAACAGAAGAAGTGCGCCAACAGAAGAAAGGTAGTCGAGATAATGAGTAAGTTAATTGAAATCAATGCAAGACAGTTTACTTTTGTTAATATCTCTATAATATTAAGGAAGGAAGCCGAGCTGGTCATGATGCTTCTGAACTATTTCGTCACAGACAAATGTGTGCTCAAAGAAGATATCGCTGTTCTGTCTCCTTATCCCGGTAATTTCAAATGAGCCGGCCCGTGTATTTTTTTCATTGAAACTTGTAGGCCAAGTGCTCAAATCTCTGAGAAGATAAGAAAGTTAGGGCCCGTAATGAGCGGCGTCTACGTGTACACGAGTGATGAGTTCCAAGGAAACGAAAGAAAGGTGGTCATCGTGAGCCTTGCGCGTACTACTGAAGGACTAGGCTTCTTGCAAGACTCTTGGGTTCCAGACGAGGGCAGGCCGAGAAATCGCCGAATCAATGTGACCATGACCAGAGCTAGCGAAACGTGCATCATCATTGGTCACCCGGAGATGTTCAAGCCGCAAGTTCCAAACAATGAGCACAGCTTGAAGTATCCGCAATGCGCGAAGCAACACACGTTGATGGCTTTGTACGAAAAGTGCGAATCGAATGGGAACATCTACCAAGCTGATCTTATCCGCGAAAACTCGAGCATAAGTAAAAAAGCTCTTTGTTAATGTGTTGTTGTTTTCGTCTGTTACCGTTATAAAGATGTTGAAAAAGGGATTTTATTGGAGATGGTGAAACGACGGGGGGCCATTTTCCCAAATTTTTTGGATTCATAAAATACGGAACAGAACGATTCCCGCCCATCAGGAGGAGTTTTATAGGACAGTAACATCCCAATGTCTCGTCCCGAAATTTTATGGAGTTGGTTTTAACAGCATCGTCCAGTTTACTACTAAAAATGTTTCTTTGCAGTACTAACATCACTCAAACTCCGAAGTCAACCACCGCCTACCCACACTTCACTCAAGAGGTATCCCTCATGGCTAGGCGTGAGAATTTGTAGAATATTTCTGGCATATTATTTTTAAGTTGGCTAAGATGGCTAGGAGTGAGAATGTTCGAAATATTTTTGCACTTACTGCTGATGTATTATTTTTTATTATTTTTTAAGTAATTCGAAACTAATGAATATTATGCCAGCAGTAAGTCAATAAATATTTCAAAAATTTCGACCCTTATCCTTGGGGATCCCCTTGAGTAAAGTCTCTCCCTGAACGAAGATCTCAGGAGTGTATTTTATACCACATGCAGTAACTCAACTCTCGCCGATCTTATAATTAGCGTGATTTACTCATCACAGTTCAACGCTACAAAGCATCTCCAATGCTGAGGGTTAGAATATTGAAATATTTCTCAACTCACTGCTGGCGCATTAGTTATAAATGTTAAATTGCTTTAAAACGACTAAAAATAATATAATAACCAAAAAACCAAGGGGAACCAAGAAAAAGGTTAAACGTAAGATTAAACGGAACAAATAAAATATATAGCATAAACCGGATCGTCCAGTTTACTATGAAATTTTACGATGACAAATTTCTGCCCTCTTGATTTCTCGAAGAAGATGGAATTTGTTTTGACTACAATAACTTTCATTAGCGGGTGTCTAAATGCTAATGCCGGAATTAAAAAAAAAAAAAAAGCCAGCAGTGAGTCAATAAATATTTCACAAATTTCCACCCTCAGCCTTGGGGGATACCCTTTGAGTAAAGTGTGGGTATCCCCAATGCTGAGGGTGAGAACTTTGCAAATATTTCTCAGCTCACTGCTGCATATTAGTTATTGATGTTTTCCACTTACTGCTGGCGTATTATTGTTTAGTATTTTTAAAGTAATTTTAAACTTAAAAATAATATGCCAGCAGCAAGTCAAGAAATATTTTACAAATTAGCGGGGTCTTAATGCTAATGCCGGAACTAAAAATAAAAAATAATATGCCAGCAGTAGTTCAAAAAAAATCAAAAATATTTACCGTCAGCCTTGGGGGATACCCCTTGAGTAAAGTGTGGGTATCGCCCATGGCTAAGAGTGTGAAGTTTTGAATTTTATTTTTCAGGTCTCTGCTCTATGGACAAGTCGGAAATGCCGGGCTGCAGTGTTGATGAGGAACCTCTTCACAGAGTATACTAGGCGATCTGGTAATTATTGCAACTTGCGTAAATAAACTTTTTCTTTTTTTTTCAGGTCTCTGCTTTATGGATAAGTCGAGAAGTTCGGGCTGCAGTGTGAATGAAGAACCTGTTTTATGAGTATATTATGCGATCTGGTAAGTATTGCATGTTGCATGAATAATTTTTCTGAATTTTTCAGGTCTCTGCTATATGGATAAGTCGAAAAGTTCGGGCTGCGGTGTGGATGAGGAACCTTTTTTAAGAGTAACTAGGCGATCTGGTAATTATTGCAACTTGCGTAAATAAACTTTCTGATTGTTTTCAGGTCTCTGCTCTATGGATAAGTCGAGAAGTTTGGGCTGCGGTGTGGATGAGGAACCTCTTTTAAGAGTATACTAGGCGATCTGGTTAGTAATGCAAGTTGCATAAATAAACGTTTCTGATTTTTTTTCAGGTCTCTGCTCTATGGACAAGTCGGAAATGTCGGGCTGCAGTGTGGATGAGGAACCTTTTTTTAGAGAATATATTAGGCGGTCTGGTATGCTTTGCATTTTCATGAATAAACATTTCTTATTTTTTGATAAGGTCTCTGCTCATAAATTAGTCGCAAAGTTCGGACTGCAGTGTGAATAAGGAAACGTGTTTTGAGAGTATACTATGCGATCTGGTTATTATTGCAACTTGCGTAAATAATTTTTTCTGATTTTTTTCAGGTCTCTGCTCTATGGATAAGTCGAGAAGTTCGGGCTGCGGTGTGGATGAGAAACCTCTTTAAAGAGTATACTAGGCGATCTGGTTAGTAATGCAAGTTGCATAAATAAACCTTTCTGATTTTTTTCTGGTCTCTGCTTTATGGACAGTCGGAAATGTCAGGCTGCAGTGTGGATGAGGAACCTCTTTTACAGAGTATATTAGGCAATCTGTTGAGTATTACAAGTTGCATAAATAAACGTTTCTGACATTTTTTCAGGTCTCTGCTCTTTGAACAGTCAGAAATGTCAGGCTGCAGTGTGGATGAGGAATTTCTTTTACAGAGTATATTAGGCGGTCTGGTAAGTGTTGCATGTTGCATAAATAAATTTTTCTGAATTTTTCAGGTCTCTGCTTTATGGATAAGTCGAAAAGTTCGGGCTGGGATGTGGCTGAGGAACCTCTTTTATGAGTATACTAGGCCTTCTGGTAATTAATGCAACTTGCGTAAATAAACTTTTCTGATTTTTTTTCAGGTCTCTGCTCTATGGATAAGTCGAGAAGTTCGGGCTGCGATGTGGATTAGGAACCTCTTTTCAGAGTATACTAGGCCATCGGGTATTATTGCAACTTGCGTAAATAAACTTTTCTGATTTTTTTCCAGGTTTCTGCTCTATGGACAAGTCGTAAAGGTTGAGCTGCAGTGTGGACGAGGAAACTTTTTTTAAGAGTATACTAGGCGATCTGATTAGTAATGCAAGTTGCATAAATAAACGTTTTTGATTTTTTTTTCAGGTCTCTGCTCTATGGACAAGTCGATAAGGTCGGGCTGCAGTGTGGACGAGAAAACTTGTTTTAAGAGTATACTAGGCGATCTGGTGAGTATTGCAAGTTGCATAAATAAACGTTTCTGATATTTTTCAGGTCTCTCTCTATGGACAAGTCGGAAAGGTCAGGCTGCAGTGTGGACGAGAAAACGCGTTTTAAGAGTATACCAGGCGATCAGGTGCGTTTTGCAAGTTGCATAAATAAACGTGGACGAGGAAACTTGTTTAAGAGTATACTAGGCGATCTGGTGAGTATTGCAAGTTGCATAAATAAACGTTTCCGATATTTGATGACAATGGGAATTTGGCAAATTCGAATGCGTGCGGGATACTTTTTTGACTGGAATGCACAATTGCGCACTTGCTCTAAATGACCCCAAATCATGTTTTTTCAACGTTTTAGCATCTAAAACGTGTAGAAAACATGTTTTCGGGGCGCGATCGACCATTTAAAAAAAGATTTTTTGACCAAAATTTGACTTTTCACCTTTAGGGACTAAAGTAATCCACTTGGAGAGGGTACCTAGATGTCCTATTATCATTTTTTACAAAGTTTTTTCACTGAAGCTGCCCAAAAAGAGACTCTTTATGCATTTATAATCACAAGTACTTTTCGGAATCATGCCCCGAAGGGGGCGCAGGGAGCTTGGATGGTTAGAGATGTGCGCACTCATTTAGCTTAGACATAATTCCGAGCAAGACTCTTGATCAAAAATGCATTTAGAGGATCTTTTTGCCCAGCTTCACAGACCAAAACATGTTAAAACATATAAAAAGTCGGAATTTCAAAATGCCCAAAACTCAATTTTTCATTGATCAGAACAGGTCATGAGATGATTTTAGGTCGATATAGGGTGTTTAGAAATACTTTTAAAAAATTAATTGGGGGGGGGGCTGGTTGTTTACTCTGATAGGGTCAATATTTTTAAAAATCGACATTTAATATAATCTCACCTAGATGTATCCGAAAGTTCGACCAGTTGATGTCTATAGCAGTTAAACCTTACGGATACATTCAGGTGGGATTATATTGAATGTCAATTTTTAAAAAATATTGAATGGAACTACACTAAAAACCACAAAGCAAAAACAACAACAAAAGACAAATAAAAAACAAAAGATGGTTGGTGGGATCAAACCAGAACCTATTACCCACTGCACCATCCATAGGGATCACTTCAAACTATATATTGTTTATGCTCAACTTTAACTATCAAACGGTCAAAGTTACCTTTGAAAATCGAGCCCAGGGAAAGTTTGGGTATTTATGTCAAATATTATTTTTCAATGCTCTATTGATCTGGAATAATAGTTCACCTAAGTCGCGAGGACACCAACATGTGTTCCCTTGTGAGCTAACCAGGCCACTTACATAAAGTAATTTTTTTTATTTTCATATACCAACAACACATAATTCAAAAAGTATGCTTGGTGTAAAAAAAGTCCCGCGCGCACTTGAATTTGCTAAATTCCCATTGTCATCAACAAGTATGGTCCCTTAAGTCAACATTTCATACCATACGATAAAACAATTGAATTGCACCTGAAATTACTTCGAAGTTCAGCATTATCAGCTTCACGAGGTGTTTTTTCATGACTCTCAGAAAAAGTTTTGAAAATCATTTCGGCTTAAAACTTTTATTTTTCTGAGAAAACCTGAAATTCTTACGTCATATTCGTGTTCAACACGGTTAATGTACTTAAAAAACTGCCTTTAAATCTGGCGGCTCACTTACGAATTTCAAATTCCGCTCAACACAAACAATTCGAGTTTGAATAATTTCTATCTTGAGCGGAATTTGAAATTTGTCAGTGAGTTATAAGATTTAAAAAATTCGGTGTTAGAATCCTCCATAGATAAATAAAAGTTTGGATCCAGAATGATTTTCGAAACCTTTTAAGAATGAGATCACTAACTCTGATTTTTTTTTCACTAGTTCAATTGATGAAACTGCTCTAAACTTCTCAAAAATGACCTCACAGTCGTATGGAGCAAAATGCTGACACTTGCTGAAAATGAGCAAGAAAAGTCTGTCGGAAACTTCTAGTAAAACAGTTTGCTATTTCAATCTTTATTTTTTACAAAAAATATATTTTCCTAGCATCATCATAGTTATGCGACCTGAGACATCAACACACTGATATGCTAAAAAATATTGTATCATTTTTTTGACTTTAATAAAGAACAACAATTTTTTTAAACCTTTTGATACTCTGATGGTCATGCGTAACTATAGCGTAACTAGTCAATGTTTCCGTGCAAAATAGCCAATATTATAAAACAAGGTCTTCAGGACATCCCCGCGGACATAATTCAGGACATGACGCTCTAAGGGCAGGCGCACAAAACTAGAAAATTCACCAACGAAAATTTGAAAAATTGTCAAAAAGTGTCACTTTGTTAGCGAAAATTAATCGTGATTCAATTTTTGAAGTCCTTGTATCTCTAAAATTTTAAGATATTTTTTGTCTATTTTTTGTATATCTCGTGCGTAACAACTGCCTCTACTACCGGTTTCCAAAATTACTTAGATAAACTTTAGAGCCCTGTATCTTTTTATTTTTACAGTCGAACCTCTTTAACCCGACACCTCAGGGGACGGGCTGCAGGGTGTCGGGGTCACGGCGTGTAAAACACGTAGAAAGGCGAAATTGACGTTGGCGTTCTGTCATTGAGCATTTTGAATATAACCCTCTTTTTTCTGCTGTCTTTTCAACGACACATTAAAAAGTTCGTTCCCGCCTAAGGTCAGACACGGTTTTTTTCCAGATTTAAAATTTTGCTTTGGTCTTTGGTTGGATGTTTTTGATCTTTCCAGTCCGAAAAGTTGCAAGGATTCTGGTATTGTCATTTTTTTCCAAATAACGCTATATTAGCGGAGATATAGGGTTTATTTGCTTACTAAAACATGCCAATTTTCATAAACCCTGTTTTTTCTCTCTCAATATCTGTTTTTTAAACCAAAGATACCACCAGAAAGCTGGATTAAAATGCTCCACTTCTGTAAGACAGATTGTTTTTTTCCATAGAATTTAACAAAGATACAGTCAAAAGAAGTCGGCGAGCTGACTCCCCAAACGACAATTCAAACTTCTTTTTGTTCAAACTCTTTGAACTTCTGATGAAATTGAGTAATTTTTTACCAATCGATAGAGTGATTCTTAGGCAATCCAGTGATTTAAAAGTAGCTCATATATGCCACACATAAGCATGGGTTACAAATAAGAATACAAAGTTGAGAAAATATAAGAAAGTAACCAAAATTTAATCGTGTTCGAATTTTTTGTCTTGACAAGAAAAATGTCGATTTCGCCTTCGGACGTGTTTGACACGCCGTGGGGTGTCGTGGGAGGCTTTACATAGCTTTGACAATTAGATAATTCGAAAAGCGCCTATTTGAATATTCAGATACTTCAAAAAGATGATATTACGCCAATTAAGATAGTTCGCCAATCGCTTTTTTCGTTTATAATACGTTTTGACAATCGGATGATTTACCGAAAACTACTTCGACAATCACTAACTTTGCCACATAGTTTTCTGTACATAGTTTCTGCCACATAGTTTTCGGCAACGTCTGCGCACTGTATTGTCGAAATATGTGCTATGGTGAAATGTAAATTTACTAAATATACTGAATATGAATCATCCGATTGTCAAAACGTATTATAAACGAAAAAAGTGATTGGCGAACTATCTTAATTGGCGTAATATCATCTTTTTGAAGTATCTGATTATTCAAATAGGCGCTTTTTGAATTATCTAATTGTCAAAGCTATGTAAAACCTCGTGGGACACAGGGTTTCAAAACTCAAATTTGTGTTCACTTGAAGTCAAACAAAACGCCAATGATTTCAAAATACAGTTGAACCTTGATAAAGAGGCAACCCTCAAAAGTTCGTTCCCCCGCTGTGTGCGACACTTTTTTTAGCACGATTTTCAAAGCTTTTTTTTCAATTCTGTTTGCGCAGTTCGGTCCCAAATATCGCAAGGATTTCGATTTTACTGATCGTTTTGCATAATTCAAAAACTTTTTTCTCTAAAAGAGGAAAATCTCATGAAAACGGGCATCCAATTCAGAAATAGGGTGCCCGTTTACCAAAATTTGGCTTTTTTCGAGAAAAAAGTTTTTGGATTCTAAAAACGATCGGTAAAATCAGAATCCTTGCGATATTTTGAACTGAACTGTCAAAACAAAATTTAAAAAAAAGCTTCGAAAATCGAGTTAAAAAATCAGAAATCCTTATTTTTTCAGTTTGATTAGACGCTAGCGTTTGCAGCCTAGGTGCTTAACCACTTCCACGTATTGTCTCGAGTTATAATTCAATCATTTTAATCCAAAAACAGATATTTTTCCGATGTGACTTTTTACTATCGCTCCTAAAAAATCTTGAATATTTCACTAGTGATGTGTGGATATACAGAAATTATAGAATTTCTATTTTGAGAAAGTTTATAATTTTATAATGTGGATATATTGAAAGGCATGAAAAACAGTCAAAAAATTGTTTTTAGCCTTGTTTAATACAAAAATTAAAAACTATAAAAATTAAAATTTATTACTACTACCTTCAATGATTTTTATCAAAGAAGGTATATTAATGATACCTTTTGTAACTACACATAAAAAATTTAGGCGTTTTCACACCAGCTTTATTAACTTGTACAGTTGGAATGTGGCGCTATCGAAGAATCTGTTCCCCCTTTTCGCCTTGGTCTCCCCTGTTTAATTTTAGTTTTTACCACCAATTACTGCCATTTTTTGTTTTCTGACCTACAGTTTCGGCAACTTTGAAGTAGCCATAACTCTTTTCTCACTTTTCCAAAAATATTTCTGTTGTTTTTCACACACTAAATAGACTATTCTGAGTCAAATGGTATTATCAGCCACAATGCTACTGCTAGTGCCGTATTTGGTGCAGCCAATCGCTTTACTCTTGTCTTCTTGGACAGAACTGCTTGCCTGAATTCAGCCCATACAACCACTACTGGGCTAGCTACACTAATTTAACTTTATCAACTTTAATTAACTTTAATTTAACTTTAATTTAATTTTAATGTGAATTTGACATGTGAATCATACCCCTTAACATCCACTAAAAATCACCTAGCAACCCTACGTAGAAGTAATTTAAAGTTCGATTTTTCCCACTGAAAATGGGATTTAAAGAGGCATGCTATCAAAATTTCTAAAACGTGCTTAAAACAAGTTTTAAGGTGGCGGAAGGCCACTTTTAGACATAAAAAAATTTTGACCAAAAATTCACTTTTTGTCTCGGTCCCCCTCATGTGTCAAAAATTGTCAAATTCTAAGCCTAAGCAATGTGCAGTAAACAAATAAAAAACTAGAATCTCGAACTCATCTCCAGGGGGAGAGTTGTGAGCGCATCTCTAACCTGTATTACCAGCGCACCTAAGCCTAAAGCCTAAGCCTAACGGCTCTACGCTGCTTTAGAAAAATAAAGCCCGGGAGTTGACATGCCCGGGACAAGGGCTGACCCAACTTCTGTAGAAGTAACACGGGGACGATAGCGGAGGGCACCAAGGCTGGAAGACACCAGGAGATAGGAGACAGGGTAGAAGATACCAGGAGGTAGGAGACAGGGTAGAAAAGACCGAAGAGTAAGGGGTCGCCCTTGCGCGGGCGACGGGGACTTGGAGGCTTAGGTTGACGCTGAATAAATATTGAATGTATAAAAATATTTAGAATTTGACATTTTTGACACATAAGGGAGGACCAACAGAGTACGACATTTGTGCTGTTTTACAGCACAAAAAACATCACATCTCGAATTAAAAGCTGCACAATGTGCTGTAAAACAGCACAAATGTCGTACACTGGAGACCAAGACAATAAGTCAATTTCTGGTCAAAATTTTTTATGTCTAAAAGTGTCTTCCGGCACCTCAAAACGTGTTTTGAGCACCTTTTAGTGATCAAAACACCCGAAAATCATCATTTTGGACGCTTTCTGGCGTTTCACACATTCTATACTTTAGCCACAATTTCTTATCCTTGCTCATTTCATAGCTCTTTAAAAAAACGTGGAAAAATCGAGTAGAAAAAAGGATGCTCACCCAGGAGGACTCGAACCTGTGACCTAGGCTATGCGGTAGTGACATTAATGACCTAGGCAAAGATAAAAAACACAATCATTGGGTCATTGCAACTTAGTCTATTTTGGTTATAGAAAAAGGAATAATGCAATTGTTATTCCAAAATAGTTGGTTTCGCATATACCACTTTTTCTCTAATAAAGCGGCACCACTAATTATTTGTCAAAGCTAACCATTTCAAGAGTGTGCCGCTGTATCAAAGAAAATACGGTAAGTATGGTTGCTCGTATGGTATGGCCACCTGAACTTTGAGTCAATTTACGTATAGGAAAGAGTATTTTAGTCTCTAACCTTTCGATAAGACGTCAAACCCAGCCCGATGTAGAATAGGAAATATGAATAGTCAAAAGCTAATAGCATATTCGAATCAATATAGATTCCTAAAGGTTTCTATTCGAGCCGAACCTCTTCGGAGTGTTCGATCAAATTTTGGATTGCTGGGCCTCTGGCTCGGCGTTATATGGTGTTGTTGTGTGGTGTTGTATGATAGGATGAAGCTTTGGTGCTTTATTTTCCTGTGATCTTTGAAAGTATTGCTTTGCTGGGTGTGGTCTATGCTCTGACTGAAAATTCCCATAGACTGCTGCAATGATTGTGATCTCTAGTCTTACTTGCCTCTGTAAGTTGCTAGGTGTTTCGATCAGGTACTCTAGCTAGTGCTCAACATGACCACACTCGGACTTCGATTTGACGACACCTCAAAAGTATAGTTCCCTATTTGGCTGGAATTGTTTTTTAACCCCAATTTTCGACGCATTTTTCTTCATCTTATTTTTTTGTCGTCGTTAAATAAAAGACTATACTTACCAAAGCAGAGCGGTGTAAAACTGTTTTCATTCTATTGCTTATACAGTCAAAAAGTTCAACTAAACGAACACATGGCTATGAACCAAAAAATTAAGATTTTTGGGTTTTATTTACATCCAAAAATTGAAAAATGTATATGAAATCACTTCGATGCAAATTTAAAAAAGTTTTTGGCTTACAACACCCGAGATTCCCAGGACGTCTCCGATCCAAGTACTAGTCGAGCCCAATGTTGCTTGACATTGCCAGATCGGACGGGATGGCGTACTATCAACGTGGTATGGTCGTAAGCGAGGTTGAAGAAGGGATGCTCTTATTTATATTTTTCCATCTTTTTTACTGTCTATCTCGCTTTTCTGCTTCTCTAAATAGTGTGCTAGGAAGACAAGGCGAACCCTATCACTTTATGAACTTAGCTATTTTTCATTGGCTTCTTCTAATCCTGCTTTTTCGGTTTAATTACCCAAATTTGAGGTACTTGAATGTTTCTGCCCGAATAAGCGGTAGACTTGTAAATTTTGGAAAGCATTGCCCTTAGTGGCAGTGCATAAATTTAAAAAAAGAGGCCAAATATTGACAATCATTGGGTCATTGCAACTTAGTCTATTTTGGTTATAGAAAAGGAATAATGCAATTGTTATTCCAAAATAGTTGGTTTCGCATATACCACTTTTTCTCTAATAAAGCGGCACCACTAATTATTTGTCAAAGCTAACCATTTCAAGAGTGTGCCGCTGTATCAAAGAAAATACGGTAAGTATGGTTGCTCGTATGGTATGGCCACCTGAACTTTGAGTCAATTTACGTATAGGAAAGAGTATTTTAGTCTCTAACCTTTCGATAAGACGTCAAACCCAGCCCGATGTAGAATAGGAAAATTATGAATAGTCAAAAGCTAATAGCATATTCGAATCAATATAGATTCCTAAAGGTTTCTATTCGAGCCGAACCTCTTCGGAGTGTTCGATCAAATTTTGGATTGCTGGGCCTCTGGCTCGGCGTTATATGGTGTTGTTGTGTGTGTTGTATGATAGGATGAAGCTTTGGTGCTTTATTTTCCTGTGATCTTTGAAAGTATTGCTTTGCTGGGTGTGGTCTATGCTCTGACTGAAAATTCCCATAGACTGCTGCAATGATTGTGATCTCTAGTCTTACTTGCCTCTGTAAGTTGCTAGGTGTTTCGATCAGGTACTCTAGCTAGTGCTCAACATGACCACACTCGGACTTCGATTTGACGACACCTCAAAAGTATAGTTCCCTATTTGGCTGGAATTGTTTTTTAACCCCAATTTTCGACGCATTTTTCTTCATCTTATTTTTTGTCGTCGTTAAATAAAAGACTATACTTACCAAAGCAGAGCGGTGTAAAACTGTTTTCATTCTATTGCTTATACAGTCAAAAAGTTCAACTAAACGAACACATGGCTATGAACCAAAAAATTAAGATTTTTGGGTTTTATTTACATCCAAAAATTGAAAAATGTATATGAAATCACTTCGATGCAAATTTAAAAAAGTTTTTGGCTTACAACACCCGAGATTCCCAGGACGTCTCCGATCCAAGTACTAGTCGAGCCCAATGTTGCTTGACATTGCCAGATCGGACGGGATGGCGTACTTTCAACGTGGTATGGTCGTAAGCGAGGTTGAAGAAGGGATGCTCTTATTTATATTTTTCCATCTTTTTTACTGTCTATCTCGCTTTTCTGCTTCTCTAAATAGTGTGCTAGGAAGACAAGGCGAACCCTATCACTTTATGAACTTAGCTATTTTTCATTGGCTTCTTCTAATCCTGCTTTTTCGGTTTAATTACCCAAATTTGAGGTACTTGAATGTTTCTGCCCGAATAAGCGGTAGACTTGTAAATTTTGGAAAGCATTGCCCTTAGTGGCAGTGCATAAATTTAAAAAAAGAGGCCAAATATTGACAATCATTGGGTCATTGCAACTTAGTCTATTTTGGTTATAGAAAAAGGAATAATGCAATTGTTATTCCAAAATAGTTGGTTTCGCATATACCACTTTTTCTCTAATAAAGCGGCACCACTAATTATTTGTCAAAGCTAACCATTTCAAGAGTGTGCCGCTGTATCAAAGAAAATACGGTAAGTATGGTTGCTCGTATGGTATGGCCACCTGAACTTTGAGTCAATTTACGTATAGGAAAGAGTATTTTAGTCTCTAACCTTTCGATAAGACGTCAAACCCAGCCCGATGTAGAATAGGAAAATTATGAATAGTCAAAAGCTAATAGCATATTCGAATCAATATAGATTCCTAAAGGTTTCTATTCGAGCCGAACCTCTTCGGAGTGTTCGATCAAATTTTGGATTGCTGGGCCTCTGGCTCGGCGTTATATGGTGTTGTTGTGTGTGTTGTATGATAGGATGAAGCTTTGGTGCTTTATTTTCCTGTGATCTTTGAAAGTATTGCTTTGCTGGGTGTGGTCTATGCTCTGACTGAAAATTCCCATAGACTGCTGCAATGATTGTGATCTCTAGTCTTACTTGCCTCTGTAAGTTGCTAGGTGTTTCGATCAGGTACTCTAGCTAGTGCTCAACATGACCACACTCGGACTTCGATTTGACGACACCTCAAAAGTATAGTTCCCTATTTGGCTGGAATTGTTTTTTAACCCCAATTTTCGACGCATTTTTCTTCATCTTATTTTTTGTCGTCGTTAAATAAAAGACTATACTTACCAAAGCAGAGCGGTGTAAAACTGTTTTCATTCTATTGCTTATACAGTCAAAAAGTTCAACTAAACGAACACATGGCTATGAACCAAAAAATTAAGATTTTTGGGTTTTATTTACATCCAAAAATTGAAAAATGTATATGAAATCACTTCGATGCAAATTTAAAAAAGTTTTTGGCTTACAACACCCGAGATTCCCAGGACGTCTCCGATCCAAGTACTAGTCGAGCCCAATTGCTTGACATTGCCAGATCGGACGGGATGGCGTACTATCAACGTGGTATGGTCGTAAGCGAGGTTGAAGAAGGGATGCTCTTATTTATATTTTTCCATCTTTTTTACTGTCTATCTCGCTTTTCTGCTTCTCTAAATAGTGTGCTAGGAAGACAAGGCGAACCCTATCACTTTATGAACTTAGCTATTTTTCATTGGCTTCTTCTAATCCTGCTTTTTCGGTTTAATTACCCAAATTTGAGGTACTTGAATGTTTCTGCCCGAATAAGCGGTAGACTTGTAAATTTTGGAAAGCATTGCCCTTAGTGGCAGTGCATAAATTTAAAAAAAAGAGGCCAAATATTGACAATCATTGGGTCATTGCAACTTAGTCTATTTTGGTTATAGAAAAAGGAATAATGCAATTGTTATTCCAAAATAGTTGGTTTCGCATATACCACTTTTTCTCTAATAAAGCGGCACCACTAATTATTTGTCAAAGCTAACCATTTCAGGAGTGTGCCGCTGTATCAAAGAAAATACGGTAAGTATGGTTGCTCGTATGGTATGGCCACCTGAACTTTGAGTCAATTTACGTATAGGAAAGAGTATTTTAGTCTCTAACCTTTCGATAAGACGTCAAACCCAGCCCGATGTAGAATAGGAAAATTATGAATAGTCAAAAGCTAATAGCATATTCGAATCAATATAGATTCCTAAAGGTTTCTATTCGAGCCGAACCTCTTCGGAGTGTTCGATCAAATTTTGGATTGCTGGGCCTCTGGCTCGGCGTTATATGGTGTTGTTGTGTGGTGTTGTATGATAGGATGAAGCTTTGGTGCTTTATTTTCCTGTGATCTTTGAAAGTATTGCTTTGCTGGGTGTGGTCTATGCTCTGACTGAAAATTCCCATAGACTGCTGCAATGATTGTGATCTCTAGTCTTACTTGCCTCTGTAAGTTGCTAGGTGTTTCGATCAGGTACTCTAGCTAGTGCTCAACATGACCACACTCGGACTTCGATTTGACGACACCTCAAAAGTATAGTTCCCTATTTGGCTGGAATTGTTTTTTAACCCCAATTTTCGACGCATTTTTCTTCATCTTATTTTTTGTCGTCGTTAAATAAAAGACTATACTTACCAAAGCAGAGCGGTGTAAAACTGTTTTCATTCTATTGCTTATACAGTCAAAAAGTTCAACTAAACGAACACATGGCTATGAACCAAAAAATTAAGATTTTTGGGTTTTATTTACATCCAAAAATTGAAAAATGTATATGAAATCACTTCGATGCAAATTTAAAAAAGTTTTTGGCTTACAACACCCGAGATTCCCAGGACGTCTCCGATCCAAGTACTAGTCGAGCCCAATGTTGCTTGACATTGCCAGATCGGACGGGATGGCGTACTATCAACGTGGTATGGTCGTAAGCGAGGTTGAAGAAGGGATGCTCTTATTTATATTTTTCCATCTTTTTTACTGTCTATCTCGCTTTTCTGCTTCTCTAAATAGTGTGCTAGGAAGACAAGGCGAACCCTATCACTTTATGAACTTAGCTATTTTTCATTGGCTTCTTCTAATCCTGCTTTTTCGGTTTAATTACCCAAATTTGAGGTACTTGAATGTTTCTGCCCGAATAAGCGGTAGACTTGTAAATTTTGGAAAGCATTGCCCTTAGTGGCAGTGCATAAATTTAAAAAAAAGAGGCCAAATATTGACAATCATTGGGTCATTGCAACTTAGTCTATTTTGGTTATAGAAAAAGGAATAATGCAATTGTTATTCCAAAATAGTTGGTTTCGCATATACCACTTTTTCTCTAATAAAGCGGCACCACTAATTATTTGTCAAAGCTAACCATTTCAAGAGTGTGCCGCTGTATCAAAGAAAATACGGTAAGTATGGTTGCTCGTATGGTATGGCCACCTGAACTTTGAGTCAATTTACGTATAGGAAAGAGTATTTTAGTCTCTAACCTTTCGATAAGACGTCAAACCCAGCCCGATGTAGAATAGGAAAATTATGAATAGTCAAAAGCTAATAGCATATTCGAATCAATATAGATTCCTAAAGGTTTCTATTCGAGCCGAACCTCTTCGGAGTGTTCGATCAAATTTTGGATTGCTGGGCCTCTGGCTCGGCGTTATATGGTGTTGTTGTGTGGTGTTGTATGATAGGATGAAGCTTTGGTGCTTTATTTTCCTGTGATCTTTGAAAGTATTGCTTTGCTGGGTGTGGTCTATGCTCTGACTGAAAATTCCCATAGACTGCTGCAATGATTGTGATCTCTAGTCTTACTTGCCTCTGTAAGTTGCTAGGTGTTTCGATCAGGTACTCTAGCTAGTGCTCAACATGACCACACTCGGACTTCGATTTGACGACACCTCAAAAGTATAGTTCCCTATTTGGCTGGAATTGTTTTTTAACCCCAATTTTCGACGCATTTTTCTTCATCTTATTTTTTGTCGTCGTTAAATAAAAGACTATACTTACCAAAGCAGAGCGGTGTAAAACTGTTTTCATTCTATTGCTTATACAGTCAAAAAGTTCAACTAAACGAACACATGGCTATGAACCAAAAAATTAAGATTTTTGGGTTTTATTTACATCCAAAAATTGAAAAATGTATATGAAATCACTTCGATGCAAATTTAAAAAAGTTTTTGGCTTACAACACCCGAGATTCCCAGGACGTCTCCGATCCAAGTACTAGTCGAGCCCAATGTTGCTTGACATTGCCAGATCGGACGGGATGGCGTACTATCAACGTGGTATGGTCGTAAGCGAGGTTGAAGAAGGGATGCTCTTATTTATATTTTTCCATCTTTTTTACTGTCTATCTCGCTTTTCTGCTTCTCTAAATAGTGTGCTAGGAAGACAAGGCGAACCCTATCACTTTATGAACTTAGCTATTTTTCATTGGCTTCTTCTAATCCTGCTTTTTCGGTTTAATTACCCAAATTTGAGGTACTTGAATGTTTCTGCCCGAATAAGCGGTAGACTTGTAAATTTTGGAAAGCATTGCCCTTAGTGGCAGTGCATAAATTTAAAAAAAAGAGGCCAAATATTGACAATCATTGGGTCATTGCAACTTAGTCTATTTTGGTTATAGAAAAAGGAATAATGCAATTGTTATTCCAAAATAGTTGGTTTCGCATATACCACTTTTTCTCTAATAAAGCGGCACCACTAATTATTTGTCAAAGCTAACCATTTCAGAGTGTGCCGCTGTATCAAAGAAAATACGGTAAGTATGGTTGCTCGTATGGTATGGCCACCTGAACTTTGAGTCAATTTACGTATAGGAAAGAGTATTTTAGTCTCTAACCTTTCGATAAGACGTCAAACCCAGCCCGATGTAGAATAGGAAAATTATGAATAGTCAAAAGCTAATAGCATATTCGAATCAATATAGATTCCTAAAGGTTTCTATTCGAGCCGAACCTCTTCGGAGTGTTCGATCAAATTTTGGATTGCTGGGCCTCTGGCTCGGCGTTATATGGTGTTGTTGTGTGGTGTTGTATGATAGGATGAAGCTTTGGTGCTTTATTTTCCTGTGATCTTTGAAAGTATTGCTTTGCTGGGTGTGGTCTATGCTCTGACTGAAAATTCCCATAGACTGCTGCAATGATTGTGATCTCTAGTCTTACTTGCCTCTGTAAGTTGCTAGGTGTTTCGATCAGGTACTCTAGCTAGTGCTCAACATGACCACACTCGGACTTCGATTTGACGACACCTCAAAAGTATAGTTCCCTATTTGGCTGGAATTGTTTTTTAACCCCAATTTTCGACGCATTTTTCTTCATCTTATTTTTTGTCGTCGTTAAATAAAAGACTATACTTACCAAAGCAGAGCGGTGTAAAACTGTTTTCATTCTATTGCTTATACAGTCAAAAAGTTCAACTAAACGAACACATGGCTATGAACCAAAAAAATTAAGATTTTTGGGTTTTATTTACATCCAAAAATTGAAAAATGTATATGAAATCACTTCGATGCAAATTTAAAAAAGTTTTTGGCTTACAACACCCGAGATTCCCAGGACGTCTCCGATCCAAGTACTAGTCGAGCCCAACGTTGCTTGACATTGCCAGATCGGACGGGATGGCGTACTTTCAACGTGGTATGGTCGTAAGCGAGGTTGAAGAAGGGATGCTCTTATTTATATTTTTCCATCTTTTTTACTGTCTATCTCGCTTTTCTGCTTCTCTAAATAGTGTGCTAGGAAGACAAGGCGAACCCTATCACTTTATGAACTTAGCTATTTTTCATTGGCTTCTTCTAATCCTGCTTTTTCGGTTTAATTACCCAAATTTGAGGTACTTGAATGTTTCTGCCCGAATAAGCGGTAGACTTGTAAATTTTGGAAAGCATTGCCCTTAGTGGCAGTGCATAAATTTAAAAAAAAGAGGCCAAATATTGACAATCATTGGGTCATTGCAACTTAGTCTATTTTGGTTATAGAAAAAGGAATAATGCAATTGTTATTCCAAAATAGTTGGTTTCGCATATACCACTTTTTCTCTAATAAAGCGGCACCACTAATTATTTGTCAAAGCTAACCATTTCAAGAGTGTGCCGCTGTATCAAAGAAAATACGGTAAGTATGGTTGCTCGTATGGTATGGCCACCTGAACTTTGAGTCAATTTACGTATAGGAAAGAGTATTTTAGTCTCTAACCTTTCGATAAGACGTCAAACCCAGCCCGATGTAGAATAGGAAAATTATGAATAGTCAAAAGCTAATAGCATATTCGAATCAATATAGATTCCTAAAGGTTTCTATTCGAGCCGAACCTCTTCGGAGTGTTCGATCAAATTTTGGATTGCTGGGCCTCTGGCTCGGCGTTATATGGTGTTGTTGTGTGGTGTTGTATGATAGGATGAAGCTTTGGTGCTTTATTTTCCTGTGATCTTTGAAAGTATTGCTTTGCTGGGTGTGGTCTATGCTCTGACTGAAAATTCCCATAGACTGCTGCAATGATTGTGATCTCTAGTCTTACTTGCCTCTGTAAGTTGCTAGGTGTTTCGATCAGGTACTCTAGCTAGTGCTCAACATGACCACACTCGGACTTCGATTTGACGACACCTCAAAAGTATAGTTCCCTATTTGGCTGGAATTGTTTTTTAACCCCAATTTTCGACGCATTTTTCTTCATCTTATTTTTTGTCGTCGTTAAATAAAAGACTATACTTACCAAAGCAGAGCGGTGTAAAACTGTTTTCATTCTATTGCTTATACAGTCAAAAAGTTCAACTAAACGAACACATGGCTATGAACCAAAAAAATTAAGATTTTTGGGTTTTATTTACATCCAAAAATTGAAAAATGTATATGAAATCACTTCGATGCAAATTTAAAAAAGTTTTTGGCTTACAACACCCGAGATTCCCAGGACGTCTCCGATCCAAGTACTAGTCGAGCCCAATGTTGCTTGACATTGCCAGATCGGACGGGATGGCGTACTATCAACGTGGTATGGTCGTAAGCGAGGTTGAAGAAGGGATGCTCTTATTTATATTTTTCCATCTTTTTTACTGTCTATCTCGCTTTTCTGCTTCTCTAAATAGTGTGCTAGGAAGACAAGGCGAACCCTATCACTTTATGAACTTAGCTATTTTTCATTGGCTTCTTCTAATCCTGCTTTTTCGGTTTAATTACCCAAATTTGAGGTACTTGAATGTTTCTGCCCGAATAAGCGGTAGACTTGTAAATTTTGGAAAGCATTGCCCTTAGTGGCAGTGCATAAATTTAAAAAAAAGAGGCCAAATATTGACAATCATTGGGTCATTGCAACTTAGTCTATTTTGGTTATAGAAAAAGGAATAATGCAATTGTTATTCCAAAATAGTTGGTTTCGCATATACCACTTTTTCTCTAATAAAGCGGCACCACTAATTATTTGTCAAAGCTAACCATTTCAAGAGTGTGCCGCTGTATCAAAGAAAATACGGTAAGTATGGTTGCTCGTATGGTATGGCCACCTGAACTTTGAGTCAATTTACGTATAGGAAAGAGTATTTTAGTCTCTAACCTTTTGATAAGACGTCAAACCCAGCCCGATGTAGAATAGGAAAATTATGAATAGTCAAAAGCTAATAGCATATTCGAATCAATATAGATTCCTAAAGGTTTCTATTCGAGCCGAACCTCTTCGGAGTGTTCGATCAAATTTTGGATTGCTGGGCCTCTGGCTCGGCGTTATATGGTGTTGTTGTGTGGTGTTGTATGATAGGATGAAGCTTTGGTGCTTTATTTTCCTGTGATCTTTGAAAGTATTGCTTTGCTGGGTGTGGTCTATGCTCTGACTGAAAATTCCCATAGACTGCTGCAATGATTGTGATCTCTAGTCTTACTTGCCTCTGTAAGTTGCTAGGTGTTTCGATCAGGTACTCTAGCTAGTGCTCAACATGACCACACTCGGACTTCGATTTGACGACACCTCAAAAGTATAGTTCCCTATTTGGCTGGAATTGTTTTTTAACCCCAATTTTCGACGCATTTTTCTTCATCTTATTTTTTGTCGTCGTTAAATAAAAGACTATACTTACCAAAGCAGAGCGGTGTAAAACTGTTTTCATTCTATTGCTTATACAGTCAAAAAGTTCAACTAAACGAACACATGGCTATGAACCAAAAAAATTAAGATTTTTGGGTTTTATTTACATCCAAAAATTGAAAAATGTATATGAAATCACTTCGATGCAAATTTAAAAAAGTTTTTGGCTTACAACACCCGAGATTCCCAGGACGTCTCCGATCCAAGTACTAGTCGAGCCCAACGTTGCTTGACATTGCCAGATCGGACGGGATGGCGTACTTTCAACGTGGTATGGTCGTAAGCGAGGTTGAAGAAGGGATGCTCTTATTTATATTTTTCCATCTTTTTTACTGTCTATCTCGCTTTTCTGCTTCTCTAAATAGTGTGCTAGGAAGACAAGGCGAACCCTATCACTTTATGAACTTAGCTATTTTTCATTGGCTTCTTCTAATCCTGCTTTTTCGGTTTAATTACCCAAATTTGAGGTACTTGAATGTTTCTGCCCGAATAAGCGGTAGACTTGTAAATTTTGGAAAGCATTGCCCTTAGTGGCAGTGCATAAATTTAAAAAAAAGAGGCCAAATATTGACAATCATTGGGTCATTGCAACTTAGTCTATTTTGGTTATAGAAAAAGGAATAATGCAATTGTTATTCCAAAATAGTTGGTTTCGCATATACCACTTTTTCTCTAATAAAGCGGCACCACTAATTATTTGTCAAAGCTAACCATTTCAAGAGTGTGCCGCTGTATCAAAGAAAATACGGTAAGTATGGTTGCTCGTATGGTATGGCCACCTGAACTTTGAGTCAATTTACGTATAGGAAAGAGTATTTTAGTCTCTAACCTTTCGATAAGACGTCAAACCCAGCCCGATGTAGAATAGGAAAATTATGAATAGTCAAAAGCTAATAGCATATTCGAATCAATATAGATTCCTAAAGGTTTCTATTCGAGCCGAACCTCTTCGGAGTGTTCGATCAAATTTTGGATTGCTGGGCCTCTGGCTCGGCGTTATATGGTGTTGTTGTGTGGTGTTGTATGATAGGATGAAGCTTTGGTGCTTTATTTTCCTGTGATCTTTGAAAGTATTGCTTTGCTGGGTGTGGTCTATGCTCTGACTGAAAATTCCCATAGACTGCTGCAATGATTGTGATCTCTAGTCTTACTTGCCTCTGTAAGTTGCTAGGTGTTTCGATCAGGTACTCTAGCTAGTGCTCAACATGACCACACTCGGACTTCGATTTGACGACACCTCAAAAGTATAGTTCCCTATTTGGCTGGAATTGTTTTTTAACCCCAATTTTTGACGCATTTTTCTTCATCTTATTTTTTGTCGTCGTTAAATAAAAGACTATACTTACCAAAGCAGAGCGGTGTAAAACTGTTTTCATTCTATTGCTTATACAGTCAAAAAGTTCAACTAAACGAACACATGGCTATGAACCAAAAAATTAAGATTTTTGGGTTTTATTTACATCCAAAAATTGAAAAATGTATATGAAATCACTTCGATGCAAATTTAAAAAAGTTTTTGGCTTACAACACCCGAGATTCCCAGGACGTCTCCGATCCAAGTACTAGTCGAGCCCAACGTTGCTTGACATTGCCAGATCGGACGGGATGGCGTACTTTCAACGTGGTATGGTCGTAAGCGAGGTTGAAGAAGGGATGCTCTTATTTATATTTTTCCATCTTTTTTACTGTCTATCTCGCTTTTCTGCTTCTCTAAATAGTGTGCTAGGAAGACAAGGCGAACCCTATCACTTTATGAACTTAGCTATTTTTCATTGGCTTCTTCTAATCCTGCTTTTTCGGTTTAATTACCCAAATTTGAGGTACTTGAATGTTTCTGCCCGAATAAGCGGTAGACTTGTAAATTTTGGAAAGCATTGCCCTTAGTGGCAGTGCATAAATTTAAAAAAAAGAGGCCAAATATTGACAATCATTGGGTCATTGCAACTTAGTCTATTTTGGTTATAGAAAAAGGAATAATGCAATTGTTATTCCAAAATAGTTGGTTTCGCATATACCACTTTTTCTCTAATAAAGCGGCACCACTAATTATTTGTCAAAGCTAACCATTTCAAGAGTGTGCCGCTGTATCAAAGAAAATACGGTAAGTATGGTTGCTCGTATGGTATGGCCACCTGAACTTTGAGTCAATTTACGTATAGGAAAGAGTATTTTAGTCTCTAACCTTTTGATAAGACGTCAAACCCAGCCCGATGTAGAATAGGAAAATTATGAATAGTCAAAAGCTAATAGCATATTCGAATCAATATAGATTCCTAAAGGTTTCTATTCGAGCCGAACCTCTTCGGAGTGTTCGATCAAATTTTGGATTGCTGGGCCTCTGGCTCGGCGTTATATGGTGTTGTTGTGTGGTGTTGTATGATAGGATGAAGCTTTGGTGCTTTATTTTCCTGTGATCTTTGAAAGTATTGCTTTGCTGGGTGTGGTCTATGCTCTGACTGAAAATTCCCATAGACTGCTGCAATGATTGTGATCTCTAGTCTTACTTGCCTCTGTAAGTTGCTAGGTGTTTCGATCAGGTACTCTAGCTAGTGCTCAACATGACCACACTCGGACTTCGATTTGACGACACCTCAAAAGTATAGTTCCCTATTTGGCTGGAATTGTTTTTTAACCCCAATTTTCGACGCATTTTTCTTCATCTTATTTTTTGTCGTCGTTAAATAAAAGACTATACTTACCAAAGCAGAGCGGTGTAAAACTGTTTTCATTCTATTGCTTATACAGTCAAAAAGTTCAACTAAACGAACACATGGCTATGAACCAAAAAAATAAGATTTTTGGGTTTTATTTACATCCAAAAATTGAAAAATGTATATGAAATCACTTCGATGCAAATTTAAAAAAGTTTTTGGCTTACAACACCCGAGATTCCCAGGACGTCTCCGATCCAAGTACTAGTCGAGCCCAATGTTGCTTGACATTGCCAGATCGGACGGGATGGCGTACTATCAACGTGGTATGGTCGTAAGCGAGGTTGAAGAAGGGATGCTCTTATTTATATTTTTCCATCTTTTTTACTGTCTATCTCGCTTTTCTGCTTCTCTAAATAGTGTGCTAGGAAGACAAGGCGAACCCTATCACTTTATGAACTTAGCTATTTTTCATTGGCTTCTTCTAATCCTGCTTTTTCGGTTTAATTACCCAAATTTGAGGTACTTGAATGTTTCTGCCCGAATAAGCGGTAGACTTGTAAATTTTGGAAAGCATTGCCCTTAGTGGCAGTGCATAAATTTAAAAAAAAGAGGCCAAATATTGACAATCATTGGGTCATTGCAACTTAGTCTATTTTGGTTATAGAAAAAGGAATAATGCAATTGTTATTCCAAAATAGTTGGTTTCGCATATACCACTTTTTCTCTAATAAAGCGGCACCACTAATTATTTGTCAAAGCTAACCATTTCAAGAGTGTGCCGCTGTATCAAAGAAAATACGGTAAGTATGGTTGCTCGTATGGTATGGCCACCTGAACTTTGAGTCAATTTACGTATAGGAAAGAGTATTTTAGTCTCTAACCTTTCGATAAGACGTCAAACCCAGCCCGATGTAGAATAGGAAAATTATGAATAGTCAAAAGCTAATAGCATATTCGAATCAATATAGATTCCTAAAGGTTTCTATTCGAGCCGAACCTCTTCGGAGTGTTCGATCAAATTTTGGATTGCTGGGCCTCTGGCTCGGCGTTATATGGTGTTGTTGTGTGGTGTTGTATGATAGGATGAAGCTTTGGTGCTTTATTTTCCTGTGATCTTTGAAAGTATTGCTTTGCTGGGTGTGGTCTATGCTCTGACTGAAAATTCCCATAGACTGCTGCAATGATTGTGATCTCTAGTCTTACTTGCCTCTGTAAGTTGCTAGGTGTTTCGATCAGGTACTCTAGCTAGTGCTCAACATGACCACACTCGGACTTCGATTTGACGACACCTCAAAAGTATAGTTCCCTATTTGGCTGGAATTGTTTTTAACCCCAATTTTCGACGCATTTTTCTTCATCTTATTTTTTGTCGTCGTTAAATAAAAGACTATACTTACCAAAGCAGAGCGGTGTAAAACTGTTTTCATTCTATTGCTTATACAGTCAAAAAGTTCAACTAAACGAACACATGGCTATGAACCAAAAAATTAAGATTTTTGGGTTTTATTTACATCCAAAAATTGAAAAATGTATATGAAATCACTTCGATGCAAATTTAAAAAAGTTTTTGGCTTACAACACCCGAGATTCCCAGGACGTCTCCGATCCAAGTACTAGTCGAGCCCAATGTTGCTTGACATTGCCAGATCGGACGGGATGGCGTACTATCAACGTGGTATGGTCGTAAGCGAGGTTGAAGAAGGGATGCTCTTATTTATATTTTCCATCTTTTTTACTGTCTATCTCGCTTTTCTGCTTCTCTAAATAGTGTGCTAGGAAGACAAGGCGAACCCTATCACTTTATGAACTTAGCTATTTTTCATTGGCTTCTTCTAATCCTGCTTTTTCGGTTTAATTACCCAAATTTGAGGTACTTGAATGTTTCTGCCCGAATAAGCGGTAGACTTGTAAATTTTGGAAAGCATTGCCCTTAGTGGCAGTGCATAATTTTAAAAAAAAGAGGCCAAATATTGACAATCATTGGGTCATTGCAACTTAGTCTATTTTGGTTATAGAAAAAGGAATAATGCAATTGTTATTCCAAAATAGTTGGTTTCGCATATACCACTTTTTCTCTAATAAAGCGGCACCACTAATTATTTGTCAAAGCTAACCATTTCAAGAGTGTGCCGCTGTATCAAAGAAAATACGGTAAGTATGGTTGCTCGTATGGTATGGCCACCTGAACTTTGAGTCAATTTACGTATAGGAAAGAGTATTTTAGTCTCTAACCTTTCGATAAGACGTCAAACCCAGCCCGATGTAGAATAGGAAAATTATGAATAGTCAAAAGCTAATAGCATATTCGAATCAATATAGATTCCTAAAGGTTTCTATTCGAGCCGAACCTCTTCGGAGTGTTCGATCAAATTTTGGATTGCTGGGCCTCTGGCTCGGCGTTATATGGTGTTGTTGTGTGGTGTTGTATGATAGGATGAAGCTTTGGTGCTTTATTTTCCTGTGATCTTTGAAAGTATTGCTTTGCTGGGTGTGGTCTATGCTCTGACTGAAAATTCCCATAGACTGCTGCAATGATTGTGATCTCTAGTCTTACTTGCCTCTGTAAGTTGCTAGGTGTTTCGATCAGGTACTCTAGCTAGTGCTCAACATGACCACACTCGGACTTCGATTTGACGACACCTCAAAAGTATAGTTCCCTATTTGGCTGGAATTGTTTTTTAACCCCAATTTTCGACGCATTTTTCTTCATCTTATTTTTGTCGTCGTTAAATAAAAGACTATACTTACCAAAGCAGAGCGGTGTAAAACTGTTTTCATTCTATTGCTTATACAGTCAAAAAGTTCAACTAAACGAACACATGGCTATGAACCAAAAAAATTAAGATTTTTGGGTTTTATTTACATCCAAAAATTGAAAAATGTATATGAAATCACTTCGATGCAAATTTAAAAAAGTTTTTGGCTTACAACACCCGAGATTCCCAGGACGTCTCCGATCCAAGTACTAGTCGAGCCCAATGTTGCTTGACATTGCCAGATCGGACGGGATGGCGTACTATCAACGTGGTATGGTCGTAAGCGAGGTTGAAGAAGGGATGCTCTTATTTATATTTTCCATCTTTTTTACTGTCTATCTCGCTTTTCTGCTTCTCTAAATAGTGTGCTAGGAAGACAAGGCGAACCCTATCACTTTATGAACTTAGCTATTTTTCATTGGCTTCTTCTAATCCTGCTTTTTCGGTTTTAATTACCCAAATTTGAGGTACTTGAATGTTTCTGCCCGAATAAGCGGTAGACTTGTAAATTTTGGAAAGCATTGCCCTTAGTGGCAGTGCATAAATTTAAAAAAAGAGGCCAAATATTGACAATCATTGGGTCATTGCAACTTAGTCTATTTGGTTATAGAAAAAGAATAATGCATTGTTATTCCAAAATAGTTTTCGCATATAGCGGCACCACTAATTATTGTCAAAGCTAACCATTTCAGAGTGTGCCGCTTATCAAGAAAATCGATCAAATTTGGATTGCTGGCCTCTGGCTCGGCGTTATATGGTGTTGTTGTGTGGTTTGTATGAAGGATGAAGCTTTGGTGCTGTTTTTTCTGTGATCTTTGAAAGTATTGCTTTGCTGGGTGTGTCTTATGGTCTGACAAAATCCCATAGACTGCTGCTATGATTGTGATTCTAGTCTTACTTGCCTCTGTAAGTTGCTAGTGTTTCGATCAGGTACTCTAGCTAGTGCTCAACATGACACAACTCGGACTTCGATTTGACGACACCTCAAAAGTATAGTTCTTTTGGCTGGAATTGTTTTTAACCCCAATTTTTGACGCATTTTTCTTCATCTTATTTTTGTCGTGTTAAAAATAGACTATACTTACCAAAGCAGGCGGTGCTAAAATCTGTTTCATTCTATTGCTATACAGTCAAAAAGTTCAACTAAACGAACACATGGCTAAACCAAAAAAATAGATTTTTGTTTTATTTACATCCAAAATTGAAAAGTATATGAAATCACTTCGATGCAAATTTAAAAAATTTTGGCTTACAACACCGAGATTCCCAGGACGTCTCCGATCCAAGTACTTCGTCGAGCACAATGTTGCTTGACATTGCCAGATCGAAGGGATGGCGTAACTATCAACCGTGGTATGGTCGTAAGCGAGGTTGAAGAAGGGATGCTTTATTTATATTTTCCATCTTTTTACTGTCTATCTCGTTTTCTGCTTCCTAAATAGTGTGCTAGGAAGACAGGCGAACTATGAACTTTATGACTTAGCTATTTTTCATTGCTTTTCCTAATCCGCTTTTTCGGTTTAATTACCCAAATTTGAGGTAGCTGATGTTTTGCCCGAATAAGCGGTAGAACTTGGTAAATTTTGGAAGGCATTGCCCTTAGTGGCAGTGCATAAATTAAAAAAAAGAGGCCAAATTTGACAATCATTGGGTCATGAACTTGGTCTATTTTGGTTATAGAAAAAGGAATATGCAATTGTTATTCAAAATAGTTGGTTTCGCATATACCACTTTTCTCTAATAAGCGGCACCACTAATTATTTGTCAAAGCTAACCATTTCAAGAGTGTGCCGCTGTTCAAAGAAAATACGGTAGTATGGTTGCTCGATGGTATGGCCACCTGAACTTTGAGTCAATTTACGTATAGGAAAGAGTATTTTATTCTAACCTTTTGATAAGACGTCAAACCCAGCCCGTGTAGATAGGAAATTATGAGTATCAAAAGCTAATAGTATATTCGAATCAATATAGATTCCTAAAGTGTTTCTATTCGAGCCGAACCTCTTCGGAGTGTTCGATCAAAATTTGGATTGGCTGGGCCTCTGGCTCGGCGTTATATGGTGTTGTTGTGTGGTTGTATGATGGATGAAGCTTGGTGCTTATTTTCCTGTGATTTTGAAAATTGCTTTGCTGGGTGTGGTCTATGCTCTGACTGAAAATTCCCATAGATGCTGCAGCATGATTGTGATCTCTAGTCTTACTTGCCTCTGTATTGCTAGGTGTTTCGATCAGGTACTCTAGCTAGTGCTCACATGACCACACTCGGACTTCGATTTGACGACACCTCAAAGTATAGTTCCTATTTGGCTGGAATTGTTTTTTAACCCCAATTTTCGACGCATTTTCTTCATCTTATTTTTGTCGTCGTTAAATAAAAGACTATACTTACCAAAAGCAGAGCGGTGTAAAACTGTTTCATTATATCTATTTATTGCTTATAAGTCAAGTTCAACTAAACGAACACATGCTATGAACCAAAAAATTAAGATTTTGGGTTTTATTTACATCAAAAATTGAAAAATGTATATGAAATCACTTCGATGCAAATTTAAAAAAGTTTTTGGCTTACAACCCGAGATTCCCAGGACGTCTCCGATCCAAGTACTAGTCGAGGCCAACGTTGCTTGACATTGCCAGATCGGACGGATGGCGTACTATCAACGTGGTATGGTCGTAAGCGAGGTTGAAGAAGGGATGCTCTTATTTATATTTTTCCATCTTTTTTACTGTCTATCTCGCTTTTTGCTTCTCTAAATAGTGTGCTAGGAAGACAAGGCGAACCCTATCACTTTATGAACTTAGCTATTTTTCATTGGCTTCTCTAATCCTGCTTTTTTCGGTTTAATTACCCAAATTTGAGGTACTTGAATGTTTCTGCCCGAATAAGCGGTAGACTTGTAAATTTTGGAAAAGCATTGCCTTAGTGGCAGTGCATAAATTTAAAAAAAAGAGGCAAATATTGACAATCATTGGGTCATTGCAACTTAGTCTATTTGTTTATAGAAAAAGGAATAATGCAATTGTTATTCCAAAATAGTTGGTTTCGCATATACCACTTTTTCTCTAATAAAGCGGCACCACTAATTATTTGTCAAAGCTAAACATTTCAGAGTGTGCCGCTGTATCAAAGAAAATACGGTAAGTATGGTTGCTCGTATGGTATGGCCACCTGAACTTTGAGTCAATTTGTATAGAAAGAGTATTTTAGTCTCTAACCTTTCGATAAGACGTCAAACCCAGCCCGATGTAGAATAGGAAAATTATGAATAGTCAAAGCTAATAGCATATTCGAATCAATATAGATTCCTAAAGGTTTCTATTCGAGCCGAACCTCTTCGGAGTGTTCGATCAATTTTGGATTGCTGGGCCTCTGGCTCGGCGTTATATGGTGTTGTTGTGTGGTGTTGTATGATAGGATGAAGCTTTGGTGCTTTATTTTCCTGTGATCTTTGAAAGTATTGCTTTGCTGGGTGGGTCTATGCTCTGACTGAAAATTCCATAGACTGCTGCAATGATTGTGATCTCTAGTCTTACTTGCCTCTGTAAGTTCTAGGTGTTCGATCAGGTACTTGCTAGTGCTCAACATGACCACACTCGGACTTCGATTTGACGACACCTCAAAGTATAGTTCCTATTTGGCTGGAATTGTTTTTTAACCCAATTTCGACGCATTTTTTTCTTATCTTATTTTTGTCGTCGTTAATAAAAGACTATACTTACCAAAGCAGAGCGGTGTAAAACTGTTTTCATTCTATTGCTTATACAGTCAAAAAGTTCAACTAAACGAACACATGGCTATGAACCAAAAAAATAAGATTTTTGGTTTTATTTACATCCAAAAATTGAAAAATGTATATGAAATCACTTCGATGCAAATTTAAAAAAGTTTTTGGCTTACAACACCCGAGATTCCCAGGACGTCTCCGATCCAAGTACTAGTCGAGCCCATGTTGCTTGACATTGCCAGATCGGACGGGATGGCGTACTATCAACGTGGTATGGTCGTAAGCGAGGTTGAAGAAGGGATGCTCTTATTTATATTTTTCATCTTTTTTACTGTCTATCTCGCTTTTCTGCTTCTCTAAATAGTGTGCTAGGAAGACAAGGCGAACCCTATCACTTTATGAACTTAGCTATTTTTCATTGGCTTCTCTAATCCTGCTTTTTCGGTTTAATTACCCAATTTGAGGTACTTGAATGTTTCTGCCCGAATAAGCGGTAGACTTGTAAATTTTGGAAAGCATTGCCTTAGTGGCAGTGCATAAATTTAAAAAAAGAGGCCAAATATTGACAATCATTGGGTCATTGCAACTTAGTCTATTTTGGTTATAGAAAAAGGAATAATGCAATTGTTATTCAAAATAGTTGGTTTCGCATATACCACTTTTCTCTAATAAAGCGGCACCACTATTATTTGTCAAAGCTAACCATTTCAAGAGTGTGCCGCTGTATCAAAGAAAATACGGTAAGTATGGTTGCTCGTATGGTATGGCCACCTGAACTTTGAGTCAATTTACGTATAGGAAAGAGTATTTTAGTCTCTAACCTTTCGATAAGACGTCAACCCAGCCCGATGTAGAATAGGAATTATGAATAGTCAAAAGCTAATAGCATATTCGAATCAATATAGATTCCTAAAGGTTTCTATTCGAGCCGAACCTCTTCGGAGTGTTCGATCAAATTTTGGATTGCTGGGCCTCTGGCTCGGCGTTATATGTGTTGTTGTGTGGTGTTGTATATAGGATGAAGCTTTGGTGCTTTATTTTCCTGTGATCTTTGAAAGTATTGCTTTGCTGGGTGTGGTCTATGCTGACTGATTCCCATAGACTGCTGCAATGATTGTGATCTCTAGTCTTACTTGCCTCTGTAAGTTGCTAGGTGTTTCGATCAGGTACTCTAGCTAGTGCTCAATGACCACACTCGGACTTCGATTTGACGACACCTCAAAAGTATAGTTCCCTATTTGGCTGGATTGTTTTTTTACCCCAATTTTCGACGCATTTTTCTTATCTTATTTTTGTCGTCGTTAAATAAAAGACTATACTTACCAAAGCAGAGCGGTGTAAAGTTTTCATTCTATTGCTATACAGTCAAAAGTTCAACTAAACGAACACATGGCTATGAACCAAAAAAATTAAGATTTTGGGTTTTATTTACATCCAAAAATTGAAAAATGTATATGAAATCACTTCGATGCAAATTTAAAAAGTTTTTGGCTTACAACACCCGAGATTCCCAGGACGTCTCCGATCCAAGTACTAGTCGAGCCCATGTTGCTTGACATTGCCAGATCGGACGGGATGGCGTACTATCAACGTGGTATGGTCGTAAGCGAGGTTGAAGAAGGGATGCTCTTATTTATATTTTCCATCTTTTTTACTGTCTATCTCGCTTTTCTGCTTCTCTAAATAGTGTGCTAGGAAGACAAGGCGAACCTATCACTTTATGAACTTAGCTATTTTTCATTGGCTTCTTCTAATCCTGCTTTTTCGGTTTAATTACCCAAATTTGAGGTACTTGAATGTTTCTGCCCGAATAAGCGGTAGACTTGTAAATTTTGGAAAGCATTGCCCTTAGTGGCAGTGCATAAATTTAAAAAAAAGAGGCAAATATTGACAATCATTGGGTCATTGCAACTTAGTCTATTTTGGTTATAGAAAAAGGAATAATGCAATTGTTATTCAAAATAGTTGGTTTCGCATATACCACTTTTTCTCTAATAAAGCGGCACCACTAATTATTTGTCAAAGCTAACCATTTCAAGAGTGTGCCGCTGTATCAAAGAAAATACGGTAAGTATGGTTGCTCGTATGGTATGGCCACCTGAACTTTGAGTCAATTTACGTATAGGAAAGAGTATTTAGTCTCTAACCTTTCGATAAGACGTCAAACAGCCCGATGTAGAATAGGAAATTATGAATAGTCAAAAGCTAATAGCATATTCGAATCAATATAGATTCCTAAAGGTTTCTATTCGAGCCGAACCTCTTCGGAGTGTTCGATCAAATTTTGGATTGCTGGGCCTCTGGCTCGGCGTTATATGGTGTTGTTGTGTGTGTTGTATGATAGGATGAAGCTTTGGTGCTTTATTTCCTGTGATCTTTGAAAGTATTGCTTTGCTGGGTGTGGTCTATGCTCTGACTGAAAATTCCCATAGACTGCTGCAATGATTGTGATCTCTAGTCTTACTTGCCTCTGTAAGTTGCTAGGTGTTTCGATCAGGTACTCTAGCTAGTGCTCAACATGACCACACTCGGACTTCGATTTGACGACACCTCAAAAGTATAGTTCCCTATTTGGCTGGAATTGTTTTTAACCCCAATTTTCGACGCATTTTTCTTCATCTTATTTTTTGTCGTCGTTAAATAAAAGACTATACTTACCAAAGCAGAGCGGTGTAAACTGTTTTCATTCTATTGCTTATACAGTCAAAAAGTTCAACTAAACGAACACATGGCTATGAACCAAAAAAATTAAGATTTTTGGTTTTATTTACATCCAAAAATTGAAAAATGTATATGAAATCACTTCGATGCAAATTTAAAAAAGTTTTTGGCTTACAACACCCGAGATTCCCAGGACGTCTCCGATCAAGTACTAGTCGAGCCCAATGTTGCTTGACATTGCCAGATCGGACGGGATGGCGTACTATCAACGTGGTATGGTCGTAAGCGAGGTTGAAGAAGGGATGCTCTTATTTATATTTTTCCATCTTTTTTACTGTCTATCTCGCTTTTCTGCTTCTCTAAATAGTGTGCTAGGAAGACAAGGCGAACCCTATCACTTTATGAACTTAGCTATTTTTCATTGGCTTCTTCTAATCCTGCTTTTTCGGTTTAATTACCCAAATTTGAGGTACTTGAATGTTTCTGCCCGAATAAGCGGTAGACTTGTAAATTTTGGAAAGCATTGCCTTAGTGGCAGTGCATAATTTAAAAAAAAGAGGCCAAATATTGACAATCATTGGGTCATTGCAACTTAGTCTATTTTGGTTATAGAAAAGGAATAATGCAATTGTTATTCCAAAATAGTTGGTTTCGCATATACCACTTTTTCTCTAATAAAGCGGCACCACTAATTATTTGTCAAAGCTAACCATTTCAAGAGTGTGCCGCTGTATCAAAGAAAATACGGTAAGTATGGTTGCTCGTATGGTATGGCCACTGAACTTTGAGTCAATTTACGTATAGGAAAGAGTATTTTAGTCTCTAACCTTTCGATAAGACGTCAAACCCAGCCCGATGTAGAATAGGAAAATTATGAATAGTCAAAAGCTAATAGCATATTCGAATCAATATAGATTCCTAAAGGTTTCTATTCGAGCCGAACCTCTTCGGAGTGTTCGATCAAATTTGGATTGCTGGGCTCTGGCTCGGCGTTATATGGTGTTGTTGTGTGGTGTTGTATGATAGGATGAAGCTTTGGTGCTTTATTTTCCTGTGATCTTTGAAAGTATTGCTTTGCTGGGTGTGGTCTATGCTCTGACTGAAATTCCCATAGACTGCTGCAATGATTGTGATCTCTAGTCTTACTTGCCTCTGTAAGTTGCTAGGTGTTTCGATCAGGTACTCTAGCTAGTGCTCAACATGACCACACTCGGACTTCGATTTGACGACACCTCAAAAGTATAGTTCCCTATTTGGCTGGAATTGTTTTTTAACCCCAATTTTCGACGCATTTTCTTCATCTTATTTTTTGTCGTCGTTAAATAAAGACTATACTTACCAAAGCAGAGCGGTGTAAAACTGTTTTCATTCTATTGCTTATACAGTCAAAAAGTTCAACTAAACGAACACATGGCTATGAACCAAAAAAATTAAGATTTTTGGGTTTTATTTACATCCAAAATTGAAAAATGTATATGAAATCACTTCGATGCAAATTTAAAAAAGTTTTTGGCTTACAACACCGAGATTCCCAGGACGTCTCCGATCCAAGTACTAGTCGAGCCAATGTTGCTTGACATTGCCAGATCGGACGGGATGGCGTACTATCAACGTGGTATGGTCGTAAGCGAGGTTGAAGAAGGGATGCTCTTATTTATATTTTTCCATCTTTTTTACTGTCTATCTCGCTTTTCTGCTTCTCTAAATAGTGTGCTAGGAAGACAAGGCGAACCCTATCACTTTATGAACTTAGCTATTTTTCATTGGCTTCTTCTAATCCTGCTTTTTCGGTTTAATTACCCAAATTTGAGGTACTTGAATGTTTCTGCCCGAATAAGCGGTAGACTTGTAAATTTTGGAAAGCATTGCCCTTAGTGGCAGTGCATAAATTTAAAAAAAAGAGGCCAAATATTGACAATCATTGGGTCATTGCAACTTAGTCTATTTTGGTTATAGAAAAAGGAATAATGCAATTGTTATTCCAAAATAGTTGGTTTCGCATATACCACTTTTTCTCTAATAAAGCGGCACCACTAATTATTTGTCAAAGCTAACCATTTCAAGAGGTGCCGCTGTATCAAAGAAAATACGGTAAGTATGGTTGCTCGTATGGTATGGCCACCTGAACTTTGAGTCAATTTACGTATAGGAAAGAGTATTTTAGTCTCTAACCTTTCGATAAGACGTCAAACCCAGCCCGATGTAGAATAGGAAAATTATGAATAGTCAAAAGCTAATAGCATATTCGAATCAATATAGATTCCTAAAGGTTTCTATTCGAGCCGAACCTCTTCGGAGTGTTCGATCAAATTTTGGATTGCTGGGCTCTGGCTCGGCGTTATATGGTGTTGTTGTGTGTGTGTTGTATGATAGGATGAAGCTTTGGTGCTTTATTTTCCTGTGATCTTTGAAAGTATTGCTTTGCTGGGTGTGGTCTATGCTCTGACTGAAAATTCCCATAGACTGCTGCAATGATTGTGATCTCTAGTCTTACTTGCCTCTGTAAGTTGCTAGGTGTTTCGATCAGGTACTCTAGCTAGTGCTCAACATGACCACACTCGGACTTCGATTTGACGACACCTCAAAAGTATAGTTCCCTATTTGGCTGGAATTGTTTTTTAACCCCAATTTTCGACGCATTTTCTTCATCTTATTTTTTGTCGTCGTTAAATAAAAGACTATACTTACCAAAGCAGAGCGGTGTAAAACTGTTTTCATTCTATTGCTTATACAGTCAAAAAGTTCAACTAAACGAACACATGGCTATGAACCAAAAAATTAAGATTTTTGGGTTTTATTTACATCCAAAATTGAAAAATGTATATGAAATCACTTCGATGCAAATTTAAAAAAGTTTTTGGCTTACAACACCCGAGATTCCCAGGACGTCTCCGATCCAAGTACTAGTCGAGCCCAACGTTGCTTGACATTGCCAGATCGGACGGGATGGCGTACTTTCAACGTGGTATGGTCGTAAGCGAGGTTGAAGAAGGGATGCTCTTATTTATATTTTTCCATCTTTTTTACTGTCTATCTCGCTTTTCTGCTTCTCTAAATAGTGTGCTAGGAAGACAAGGCGAACCCTATCACTTTATGAACTTAGCTATTTTTCATTGGCTTCTTCTAATCCTGCTTTTTCGGTTTAATTACCCAAATTTGAGGTACTTGAATGTTTCTGCCCGAATAAGCGGTAGACTTGTAAATTTTGGAAAGCATTGCCCTTAGTGGCAGTGCATAAATTTAAAAAAAAGAGGCCAAATATTGACAATCATTGGGTCATTGCAACTTAGTCTATTTTGGTTATAGAAAAAGGAATAATGCAATTGTTATTCCAAAATAGTTGGTTTCGCATATACCACTTTTTCTCTAATAAAGCGGCACCACTAATTATTTGTCAAAGCTAACCATTTCAAGAGTGTGCCGCTGTATCAAAGAAAATACGGTAAGTATGGTTGCTCGTATGGTATGGCCACCTGAACTTTGAGTCAATTTACGTATAGGAAAGAGTATTTTAGTCTCTAACCTTTCGATAAGACGTCAAACCCAGCCCGATGTAGAATAGGAAAATTATGAATAGTCAAAAGCTAATAGCATATTCGAATCAATATAGATTCCTAAAGGTTTCTATTCGAGCCGAACCTCTTCGGAGTGTTCGATCAAATTTTGGATTGCTGGGCCTCTGGCTCGGCGTTATATGGTGTTGTTGTGTGGTGTTGTATGATAGGATGAAGCTTTGGTGCTTTATTTTCCTGTGATCTTTGAAAGTATTGCTTTGCTGGGTGTGGTCTATGCTCTGACTGAAAATTCCCATAGACTGCTGCAATGATTGTGATCTCTAGTCTTACTTGCCTCTGTAAGTTGCTAGGTGTTTCGATCAGGTACTCTAGCTAGTGCTCAACATGACCACACTCGGACTTCGATTTGACGACACCTCAAAAGTATAGTTCCCTATTTGGCTGGAATTGTTTTTTAACCCCAATTTTCGACGCATTTTTCCATCTTATTTTTTGTCGTCGTTAAATAAAGACTATACTTACCAAAGCAGAGCGGTGTAAAACTGTTTTCATTCTATTGCTTATACAGTCAAAAAGTTCAACTAAACGAACACATGGCTATGAACCAAAAAATTAAGATTTTTGGGTTTTATTTACATCCAAAAATTGAAAAATGTATATGAAATCACTTCGATGCAAATTTAAAAAAGTTTTTGGCTTACAACACCCGAGATTCCCAGGACGTCTCCGATCCAAGTACTAGTCGAGCCCAACGTTGCTTGACATTGCCAGATCGGACGGGATGGCGTACTTCAACGTGGTATGGTCGTAAGCGAGGTTGAAGAAGGGATGCTCTTATTTATATTTTTCCATCTTTTTTACTGTCTATCTCGCTTTTCTGCTTCTCTAAATAGTGTGCTAGGAAGACAAGGCGAACCCTATCACTTTATGAACTTAGCTATTTTTCATTGGCTTCTTCTAATCCTGCTTTTTCGGTTTAATTACCCAAATTTGAGGTACTTGAATGTTTCTGCCCGAATAAGCGGTAGACTTGTAAATTTTGGAAAGCATTGCCTTAGTGGCAGTGCATAAATTTAAAAAAAAGAGGCCAAATATTGACAATCATTGGGTCATTGCAACTTAGTCTATTTTGGTTATAGAAAAAGGAATAATGCAATTGTTATTCCAAAATAGTTGGTTTCGCATATACCACTTTTTCTCTAATAAAGCGGCACCACTAATTATTTGTCAAAGCTAACCATTTCAGAGTGTGCCGCTGTATCAAAGAAAATACGGTAAGTATGGTTGCTCGTATGGTATGGCCACCTGAACTTTGAGTCAATTTACGTATAGGAAAGAGTATTTTAGTCTCTAACCTTTGATAAGACGTCAAACCCAGCCCGATGTAGAATAGGAAAATTATGAATAGTCAAAAGCTAATAGCATATTCGAATCAATATAGATTCCTAAAGGTTTCTATTCGAGCCGAACCTCTTCGGAGTGTTCGATCAAATTTTGGATTGCTGGGCCTCTGGCTCGGCGTTATATGGTGTTGTTGTGTTGGTGTTGTATGATAGGATGAAGCTTTGGTGCTTTATTTTCCTGTGATCTTTGAAAGTATTGCTTTGCTGGGTGTGGTCTATGCTCTGACTGAAAATTCCCATAGACTGCTGCAATGATTGTGATCTCTAGTCTTACTTGCCTCTGTAAGTTGCTAGGTGTTTCGATCAGGTACTCTAGCTAGTGCTCAACATGACCACACTCGGACTTCGATTTGACGACACCTCAAAAGTATAGTTCCCTATTTGGCTGGAATTGTTTTTTAACCCCAATTTTCGACGCATTTTTCTTCATCTTATTTTTTGTCGTCGTTAAATAAAGACTATACTTACCAAAGCAGAGCGGTGTAAAACTGTTTTCATTCTATTGCTTATACAGTCAAAATTCAACTAAACGAACACATGGCTATGAACCAAAAAATTAAGATTTTTGGGTTTTATTTACATCCAAAAATTGAAAAATGTATATGAAATCACTTCGATGCAAATTTAAAAAAGTTTTTGGCTTACAACACCCGAGATTCCCAGGACGTCTCCGATCCAAGTACTAGTCGAGCCCAACGTTGCTTGACATTGCCAGATCGGACGGGATGGCGTACTTTCAACGTGGTATGGTCGTAAGCGAGGTTGAAGAAGGGATGCTCTTATTTATATTTTTCCATCTTTTTTACTGTCTATCTCGCTTTTCTGCTTCTCTAAATAGTGTGCTAGGAAGACAAGGCGAACCCTATCACTTTATGAACTTAGCTATTTTTCATTGGCTTCTTCTAATCCTGCTTTTTCGGTTTAATTACCCAAATTTGAGGTACTTGAATGTTTCTGCCCGAATAAGCGGTAGACTTGTAAATTTTGGAAAGCATTGCCCTTAGTGGCAGTGCATAAATTTAAAAAAAAGAGGCCAAATATTGACAATCATTGGGTCATTGCAACTTAGTCTATTTTGGTTATAGAAAAAGGAATAATGCAATTGTTATTCCAAAATAGTTGGTTTCGCATATACCACTTTTTCTCTAATAAAGCGGCACCACTAATTATTTGTCAAAGCTAACCATTTCAGGAGTGTGCCGCTGTATCAAAGAAAATACGGTAAGTATGGTTGCTCGTATGGTATGGCCACCTGAACTTTGAGTCAATTTACGTATAGGAAAGAGTATTTTAGTCTCTAACCTTTTGATAAGACGTCAAACCAGCCGATGTAGAATAGGAAAAACTATGAATAGTCAAAAGCTAATAGCATATTCGAATCAATATAGATTCCTAAAGGTTTCTATTCGAGCCGAACCTCTTCGGAGTGTTCGATCAAATTTTGGATTGCTGGGCCTCTGGCTCGGCGTTATATGGTGTTGTTGTGTGGTGTTGTATGATAGGATGAAGCTTTGGTGCTTTATTTTCCTGTGATCTTTGAAAGTATTGCTTTGCTGGGTGTGGTCTATGCTCTGACTGAAAATTCCCATAGACTGCTGCAATGATTGTGATCTCTAGTCTTACTTGCCTCTGTAAGTTGCTAGGTGTTTCGATCAGGTACTCTAGCTAGTGCTCAACATGACCACACTCGGACTTCGATTTGACGACACCTCAAAAGTATAGTTCCCTATTTGGCTGGAATTGTTTTTTAACCCAATTTTTGACGCATTTTTTCATCTTATTTTTTGTCGTCGTTAAATAAAAGACTATACTTACCAAAGCAGAGCGGTGTAAAACTGTTTTCATTCTATTGCTTATACAGTCAAAAAGTTCAACTAAACGAACACATGGCTATGAACCAAAAAAATTAAGATTTTTGGGTTTTATTTACATCCAAAAATTGAAAAATGTATATGAAATCACTTCGATGCAAATTTAAAAAAGTTTTTGGCTTACAACACCCGAGATTCCCAGGACGTCTCCGATCCAAGTACTAGTCGAGCCCAACGTTGCTTGACATTGCCAGATCGGACGGGATGGCGTACTTTCAACGTGGTATGGTCGTAAGCGAGGTTGAAGAAGGGATGCTCTTATTTATATTTTTCCATCTTTTTTACTGTCTATCTCGCTTTTCTGCTTCTCTAAATAGTGTGCTAGGAAGACAAGGCGAACCCTATCACTTTATGAACTTAGCTATTTTTCATTGGCTTCTTCTAATCCTGCTTTTTCGGTTTAATTACCCAAATTTGAGGTACTTGAATGTTTCTGCCCGAATAAGCGGTAGACTTGTAAATTTTGGAAAGCATTGCCCTTAGTGGCAGTGCATAAATTTAAAAAAAAGGGCCAAATATTGACAATCATTGGGTCATTGCAACTTAGTCTATTTTGGTTATAGAAAAAGGAATAATGCAATTGTTATTCCAAAATAGTTGGTTTCGCATATACCACTTTTTCTCTAATAAAGCGGCACCACTAATTATTTGTCAAAGCTAACCATTTCAGGAGTGTGCCGCTGTATCAAAGAAAATACGGTAAGTATGGTTGCTCGTATGGTATGGCCACCTGAACTTTGAGTCAATTTACGTATAGGAAAGAGTATTTTAGTCTCTAACCTTTTGATAAGACGTCAAACCCAGCCCGATGTAGAATAGGAAAAACTATGAATAGTCAAAAGCTAATAGCATATTCGAATCAATATAGATTCCTAAAGGTTTCTATTCGAGCCGAACCTCTTCGGAGTGTTCGATCAAATTTTGGATTGCTGGGCCTCTGGCTCGGCGTTATATGGTGTTGTTGTGTGTGTTGTATGATAGGATGAAGCTTTGGTGCTTTATTTTCCTGTGATCTTTGAAAGTATTGCTTTGCTGGGTGTGGTCTATGCTCTGACTGAAAATTCCCATAGACTGCTGCAATGATTGTGATCTCTAGTCTTACTTGCCTCTGTAAGTTGCTAGGTGTTTCGATCAGGTACTCTAGCTAGTGCTCAACATGACCACACTCGGACTTCGATTTGACGACACCTCAAAAGTATAGTTCCCTATTTGGCTGGAATTGTTTTTTAACCCCAATTTTTGACGCATTTTTCCCATCTTATTTTTTGTCGTCGTTAAATAAAGACTATACTTACCAAAGCAGAGCGGTGTAAAACTGTTTTCATTCTATTGCTTATACAGTCAAAAAGTTCAACTAAACGAACACATGGCTATGAACCAAAAAATTAAGATTTTTGGGTTTTATTTACATCCAAAAATTGAAAAATGTATATGAAATCACTTCGATGCAAATTTAAAAAAGTTTTTGGCTTACAACACCCGAGATTCCCAGGACGTCTCCGATCCAAGTACTAGTCGAGCCCAACGTTGCTTGACATTGCCAGATCGGACGGGATGGCGTACTTTCAACGTGGTATGGTCGTAAGCGAGGTTGAAGAAGGGATGCTCTTATTTATATTTTTCCATCTTTTTTACTGTCTATCTCGCTTTTCTGCTTCTCTAAATAGTGTGCTAGGAAGACAAGGCGAACCCTATCACTTTATGAACTTAGCTATTTTTCATTGGCTTCTTCTAATCCTGCTTTTTCGGTTTAATTACCCAAATTTGAGGTACTTGAATGTTTCTGCCCGAATAAGCGGTAGACTTGTAAATTTTGGAAAGCATTGCCCTTAGTGGCAGTGCATAATTTTAAAAAAAGAGGCCAAATATTGACAATCATTGGGTCATTGCAACTTAGTCTATTTTGGTTATAGAAAAAGGAATAATGCAATTGTTATTCCAAAATAGTTGGTTTCGCATATACCACTTTTTCTCTAATAAAGCGGCACCACTAATTATTTGTCAAAGCTAACCATTTCAGGAGTGTGCCGCTGTATCAAAGAAAATACGGTAAGTATGGTTGCTCGTATGGTATGGCCACCTGAACTTTGAGTCAATTTACGTATAGGAAAGAGTATTTTAGTCTCTAACCTTTTGATAAGACGTCAAACCCAGCCCGATGTAGAATAGGAAAACTATGAATAGTCAAAAGCTAATAGCATATTCGAATCAATATAGATTCCTAAAGGTTTCTATTCGAGCCGAACCTCTTCGGAGTGTTCGATCAAATTTTGGATTGCTGGGCCTCTGGCTCGGCGTTATATGGTGTTGTTGTGTGGTGTTGTATGATAGGATGAAGCTTTGGTGCTTTATTTTCCTGTGATCTTTGAAAGTATTGCTTTGCTGGGTGTGGTCTATGCTCTGACTGAAAATTCCCATAGACTGCTGCAATGATTGTGATCTCTAGTCTTACTTGCCTCTGTAAGTTGCTAGGTGTTTCGATCAGGTACTCTAGCTAGTGCTCAACATGACCACACTCGGACTTCGATTTGACGACACCTCAAAAGTATAGTTCCCTATTTGGCTGGAATTGTTTTTTAACCCCAATTTTTGACGCATTTTTCCATCTTATTTTTTGTCGTCGTTAAATAAAAGACTATACTTACCAAAGCAGAGCGGTGTAAAACTGTTTTCATTCTATTGCTTATACAGTCAAAAAGTTCAACTAAACGAACACATGGCTATGAACCAAAAAATTAAGATTTTTGGGTTTTATTTACATCCAAAAATTGAAAAATGTATATGAAATCACTTCGATGCAAATTTAAAAAAGTTTTTGGCTTACAACACCCGAGATTCCCAGGACGTCTCCGATCCAAGTACTAGTCGAGCCCAACGTTGCTTGACATTGCCAGATCGGACGGGATGGCGTACTTTCAACGTGGTATGGTCGTAAGCGAGGTTGAAGAAGGGATGCTCTTATTTATATTTTTCCATCTTTTTTACTGTCTATCTCGCTTTTCTGCTTCTCTAAATAGTGTGCTAGGAAGACAAGGCGAACCCTATCACTTTATGAACTTAGCTATTTTTCATTGGCTTCTTCTAATCCTGCTTTTTCGGTTTAATTACCCAAATTTGAGGTACTTGAATGTTTCTGCCCGAATAAGCGGTAGACTTGTAAATTTTGGAAAGCATTGCCCTTAGTGGCAGTGCATAAATTTAAAAAAAAGAGGCCAAATATTGACAATCATTGGGTCATTGCAACTTAGTCTATTTTGGTTATAGAAAAAGGAATAATGCAATTGTTATTCCAAAATAGTTGGTTTCGCATATACCACTTTTTCTCTAATAAAGCGGCACCACTAATTATTTGTCAAAGCTAACCATTTCAGGAGTGTGCCGCTGTATCAAAGAAAATACGGTAAGTATGGTTGCTCGTATGGTATGGCCACCTGAACTTTGAGTCAATTTACGTATAGGAAAGAGTATTTTAGTCTCTAACCTTTTGATAAGACGTCAAACCCAGCCCGATGTAGAATAGGAAAAACTATGAATAGTCAAAAGCTAATAGCATATTCGAATCAATATAGATTCCTAAAGGTTTCTATTCGAGCCGAACCTCTTCGGAGTGTTCGATCAAATTTTGGATTGCTGGGCCTCTGGCTCGGCGTTATATGGTGTTGTTGTGTGTTGTTGTATGATAGGATGAAGCTTTGGTGCTTTATTTTCCTGTGATCTTTGAAAGTATTGCTTTGCTGGGTGTGGTCTATGCTCTGACTGAAAATTCCCATAGACTGCTGCAATGATTGTGATCTCTAGTCTTACTTGCCTCTGTAAGTTGCTAGGTGTTTCGATCAGGTACTCTAGCTAGTGCTAAACATGACCACACTCGGACTTCGATTTGACGACACCTCAAAAGTATAGTTCCCTATTTGGCTGGAATTGTTTTTTAACCCCAATTTTTGACGCATTTTTCCCCATCTTATTTTTTGTCGTCGTTAAATAAAAGACTATACTTACCAAAGCAAAGCGGTGTAAAACTGTTTTCATTCTATTGCTTATACAGTCAAAAACTTCAACTAAACGAACACATGGCTATGAACCAAAAAATTAAGATTTTTGGGTTTTATTTATATCCAAAAATTGAAAAATGTATATGAAATCACTTCGATGCAAATTTAAAAAAGTTTTTGGCTTACAACACCCGAGATTCCCAGGACGTCTCCGATCCAAGTACTAGTCGAGCCCAACGTTGCTTGACATTGCCAGATCGGACGGGATGGCGTACTTTCAACGTGGTATGGTCGTAAGCGAGGTTGAAGAAGGGATGCTCTTATTTATATTTTTCCATCTTTTTTACTGTCTATCTCGCTTTTCTGCTTCTCTAAATAGTGTGCTAGGAAGACAAGGCGAACCCTATCACTTTATGAACTTAGCTATTTTTCATTGGCTTCCTCTAATCCTGCTTTTTCGGTTTAATTACCCAAATTTGAGGTACTTGAATGTTTCTGCCCGAATAAGCGGTAGACTTGTAAATTTTGGAAAGCATTGCCCTTAGTGGCAGTGCATAAATTTAAAAAAAAGAGGCCAAATATTGACAATCATTGGGTCATTGCAACTTAGTCTATTTTGGTTATAGAAAAAGGAATAATGCAATTGTTATTCCAAAATAGTTGGTTTCGCATATACCACTTTTTCTCTAATAAAGCGGCACCACTAATTATTTGTCAAAGCTAACCATTTCAGGAGTGTGCCGCTGTATCAAAGAAAATACGGTAAGTATGGTTGCTCGTATGGTATGGCCACCTGAACTTTGAGTCAATTTACGTATAGGAAAGAGTATTTTAGTCTCTAACCTTTTGATAAGACGTCAAACCCAGCCCGATGTAGAATAGGAAAAACTATGAATAGTCAAAAGCTAATAGCATATTCGAATCAATATAGATTCCTAAAGGTTTCTATTCGAGCCGAACCTCTTCGGAGTGTTCGATCAAATTTTGGATTGCTGGGCCTCTGGCTCGGCGTTATATGGTGTTGTTGTGTGTTGTTGTATGATAGGATGAAGCTTTGGTGCTTTATTTTCCTGTGATCTTTGAAAGTATTGCTTTGCTGGGTGTGGTCTATGCTCTGACTGAAAATTCCCATAGACTGCTGCAATGATTGTGATCTCTAGTCTTACTTGCCTCTGTAAGTTGCTAGGTGTTTCGATCAGGTACTCTAGCTAGTGCTAACATGACCACACTCGGACTTCGATTTGACGACACCTCAAAAGTATAGTTCCCTATTTGGCTGGAATTGTTTTTTAACCCCAATTTTTGACGCATTTTTCCCCATCTTATTTTTTGTCGTCGTTAAATAAAAGACTATACTTACCAAAGCAAAGCGGTGTAAAACTGTTTTCATTCTATTGCTTATACAGTCAAAAAGTTCAACTAAACGAACACATGGCTATGAACCAAAAAATTAAGATTTTTGGGTTTTATTTACATCCAAAAATTGAAAAATGTATATGAAATCACTTCGATGCAAATTTAAAAAAGTTTTTGGCTTACAACACCCGAGATTCCCAGGACGTCTCCGATCCAAGTACTAGTCGAGCCCAACGTTGCTTGACATTGCCAGATCGGACGGGATGGCGTACTTTCAACGTGGTATGGTCGTAAGCGAGGTTGAAGAAGGGATGCTCTTATTTATATTTTTCCATCTTTTTTACTGTCTATCTCGCTTTTCTGCTTCTCTAAATAGTGTGCTAGGAAGACAAGGCGAACCCTATCACTTTATGAACTTAGCTATTTTTCATTGGCTTCTCTAATCCTGCTTTTTCGGTTTAATTACCCAAATTTGAGGTACTTGAATGTTTCTGCCCGAATAAGCGGTAGACTTGTAAATTTTGGAAAGCATCGCCCTTAGTGGCAGTGCATAAATTTAAAAAAAAGAGGCCAAATATTGACAATCATTGGGTCATTGCAACTTAGTCTATTTTGGTTATAGAAAAAGGAATAATGCAATTGTTATTCCAAAATAGTTGGTTTCGCATATACCACTTTTTCTCTAATAAAGCGGCACCACTAATTATTTGTCAAAGCTAACCATTTCAGGAGTGTGCCGCTGTATCAAAGAAAATACGGTAAGTATGGTTGCTCGTATGGTATGGCCACCTGAACTTTGAGTCAATTTACGTATAGGAAAGAGTATTTTAGTCTCTAACCTTTTGATAAGACGTCAAACCCAGCCCGATGTAGAATAGGAAAAATATGAATAGTCAAAAGCTAATAGCATATTCGAATCAATATAGATTCCTAAAGGTTTCTATTCGAGCCGAACCTCTTCGGAGTGTTCGATCAAATTTTGGATTGCTGGGCCTCTGGCTCGGCGTTATATGGTGTTGTTGTGTGGTGTTGTATGATAGGATGAAGCTTTGGTGCTTTATTTTCCTGTGATCTTTGAAAGTATTGCTTTGCTGGGTGTGGTCTATGCTCTGACTGAAAATTCCCATAGACTGCTGCAATGATTGTGATCTCTAGTCTTACTTGCCTCTGTAAGTTGCTAGGTGTTTCGATCAGGTACTCTAGCTAGTGCTAAACATGACCACACTCGGACTTCGATTTGACGACACCTCAAAAGTATAGTTCCCTATTTGGCTGGAATAGTTTTTTAACCCCAATTTTTGACGCATTTTCCCCATCTTATTTTTTGTCGTCGTTAAATAAAAGACTATACTTACCAAAGCAAAGCGGTGTAAAACTGTTTTCATTCTATTGCTTATACAGTCAAAAAGTTCAACTAAACGAACACATGGCTATGAACCAAAAAAATTAAGATTTTGGGTTTTATTTACATCCAAAAATTGAAAAATGTATATGAAATCACTTCGATGCAAATTTAAAAAAGTTTTTGGCTTACAACACCCGAGATTCCCAGGACGTCTCCGATCCAAGTACTAGTCGAGCCCAACGTTGCTTGACATTGCCAGATCGGACGGGATGGCGTACTTTCAACGTGGTATGGTCGTAAGCGAGGTTGAAGAAGGGATGCTCTTATTTATATTTTTCCATCTTTTTTACTGTCTATCTCGCTTTTCTGCTTCTCTAATAGTGTGCTAGGAAGACAAGGCGAACCCTATCACTTTATGAACTTAGCTATTTTTCATTGGCTTCCTCTAATCCTGCTTTTTCGGTTTAATTACCCAAATTTGAGGTACTTGAATGTTTCTGCCCGAATAAGCGGTAGACTTGTAAATTTTGGAAAGCATCGCCCTTAGTGGCAGTGCATAAATTTAAAAAAAGAGGCCAAATATTGACAATCATTGGGTCATTGCAACTTAGTCTATTTTGGTTATAGAAAAAGGAATAATGCAATTGTTATTCCAAAATAGTTGGTTTCGCATATACCACTTTTTCTCTAATAAAGCGGCACCACTAATTATTTGTCAAAGCTAACCATTTCAGGAGTGTGCCGCTGTATCAAAGAAAATACGGTAAGTATGGTTGCTCGTATGGTATGGCCACCTGAACTTTGAGTCAATTTACGTATAGGAAAGAGTATTTTAGTCTCTAACCTTTTGATAAGACGTCAAACCCAGCCCGATGTAGAATAGGAAAACTATGAATAGTCAAAAGCTAATAGCACATTCGAATCAATATAGATTCCTAAAGGTTTCTATTCGAGCCGAACCTCTTCGGAGTGTTCGATCAAATTTTGGATTGCTGGGCCTCTGGCTCGGCGTTATATGGTGTTGTTGTGTGGTGTTGTATGATAGGATGAAGCTTTGGTGCTTTATTTTCCTGTGATCTTTGAAAGTATTGCTTTGCTGGGTGTGGTCTATGCTCTGACTGAAAATTCCCATAGACTGCTGCAATGATTGTGATCTCTAGTCTTACTTGCCTCTGTAAGTTGCTAGGTGTTTCGATCAGCTACTCTAGCTAGTGCTAACATGACCACACTCGGACTTCGATTTGACGACACCTCAAAAGTATAGTTCCCTATTTGGCTGGAATAGTTTTTTAACCCCAATTTTGACGCATTTTTCCATCTTATTTTTTGTCGTCGTTAAATAAAAGACTATACTTACCAAAGCAAAGCGGTGTAAAACTGTTTTCATTCTATTGCTTATACAGTCAAAAACTTCAACTAAACGAACACATGGCTATGAACCAAAAAATTAAGATTTTCGGGTTTTATTTATATCCAAAAATTGAAAAATGTATATGAAATCACTTCGATGCAAATTTAAAAAAGTTTTTGGCTTACAACACCCGAGATTCCCAGGACGTCTCCGATCCAAGTACTAGTCGAGCCCAACGTTGCTTGACATTGCCAGATCGGACGGGATGGCGTACTTTCAACGTGGTATGGTCGTAAGCGAGGTTGAAGAAGGGATGCTCTTATTTATATTTTTCCATCTTTTTTACTGTCTATCTCGCTTTTCTGCTTCTCTAAATAGTGTGCTAGGAAGACAAGGCGAACCCTATCACTTTATGAACTTAGCTATTTTTCATTGGCTTCTCTAATCCTGCTTTTTCGGTTTAATTACCCAAATTTGAGGTACTTGAATGTTTCTGCCCGAATAAGCGGTAGACTTGTAAATTTTGGAAAGCATCGCCCTTAGTGGCAGTGCATAAATTTAAAAAAAAGAGGCCAAATATTGACAATCATTGGGTCATTGCAACTTAGTCTATTTTGGTTATAGAAAAAGGAATAATGCAATTGTTATTCCAAAATAGTTGGTTTCGCATATACCACTTTTTCTCTAATAAAGCGGCACCACTAATTATTTGTCAAAGCTAACCATTTCAGGAGTGTGCCGCTGTATCAAAGAAAATACGGTAAGTATGGTTGCTCGTATGGTATGGCCACCTGAACTTTGAGTCAATTTACGTATAGGAAAGAGTATTTTAGTCTCTAACCTTTTGATAAGACGTCAAACCCAGCCCGATGTAGAATAGGAAAACTATGAATAGTCAAAAGCTAATAGCACACTCGAATCAATATAGATTCCTAAAGGTTTCTATTCGAGCCGAACCTCTTCGGAGTGTTCGATCAAATTTGGATTGCTGGGCCTCTGGCTCGGCGTTATATGGTGTTGTTGTGTGTTGTTGTATGATAGGATGAAGCTTTGGTGCTTTATTTTCCTGTGATCTTTGAAAGTATTGCTTTGCTGGGTGTGGTCTATGCTCTGACTGAAAATTCCATAGACTGCTGCAATGATTGTGATCTCTAGTCTTACTTGCCTCTGTAAGTTGCTAGGTGTTTCGATCAGCTACTCTAGCTAGTGCTCAACATGACTACTCGGACTTCGAAAAAACCACATTTCAAAAATTTCCTTGCCCATTTGGCTGGAATTGTTTTTAACCCAATTTTCGATGCCTTTTCCCCATCTCTTAAATCGGTTTTTGACTATGTTTACCAAAGCAAGGTTGTGTAATGCTTTCATTCTATTGCTTATACAGTCAAAAAGTTCAACTAAACGACACATGGCTATAAACAGGTCGAAGTCGAGCTAGCGCTTTTTTTACATAAAATTTCTGTATTAAAAATTTCGAAAATTTTTTTGTTGCACCATGACCATTGCCCACGTTTCCGATACAAAAGCTGGTGAGGAATTATTGACTTCCTGTTGGACGGACTTGGCCACCAGCGGCCATCCACGAGACTGAACCAAAATCGCATGGGTAAATTTCATGTTTTTGACTTTATAAGCCAAAAAAGATATTGTCGGTGAGAAGAAGTGATTAGGAAAAAATAGAATTTCTAAATTTTTTTATAAATTCGTCATTTTGACTCTAAATTGAAACTCTAAATTTTTCGACGTACACTGTACTTGAACCGCGTAGTGGCTATATAGTCAAAGTATAAGACATGTCACCAGCGGCATACGCTGGAATTTCTGACGAGGAGCGCCAGATTTTTTTTTTAGAATTTTCAGTACCACAAATTTTTAGGCCATTTTGCTCACACCATTCAAAAGAATTTGTGGGAGGTGGGATGGCACCGATCAAGAAATAAATATGACGCGGGAGGGGGATTCTCGTGCCCCTTGCCACCGACCTCCTTTCTAAGTACGCTCCTTTAGGTCATTAAAAACTACATGGTGGTGCACTGTTAACGCTTGTGACTTGAAGCCATCATGTAAAATCTTCAATCGATTGATTTTCGAGATGATGACGTGACGGGAGAATTCCCGCCCGCCGGACAAATTGATGGAATTTCCTATCCCGGAATCCCGTCCCGATCCAAGATTTATGCCTGTCCCATCCCGATGTCCCGTCCCGAAAAAATTGAATTTTCAAAAACTACTTTCAGCTTCTAATTGCAGTCAACCCTTGATATAACGGCCCCTCAGTAAAACAGACGCCCAGGGCCGGTCCGACTTTAGGTGAACCACAAGGCCTTCCCAACACTGGCAAAGCTAGCGATGAAGTATCTGTCAGCCCCAGCAACAAGTGTCGCAAGGGAGTCAATTCTTTCCCTTGTCCGGGAAGTGTACGACTACATGGGGGCGAACTTGGACCCGAAGAAGGTGGAGATGATCATGTTCCTCAACCGCAGCTTACTTCTGCCGGAGAATAACAATTAGGAGTCCTTAAAGCAACTCCAATCAAAACTCTGTCCCGTCTCGAAAAGGTCAAGCCATCGTTTTTAATTGAGTATTAGTTCAGAATAATTTTTTCTCGAGGCTTTTATCTTACCACTCCATCCGCGTATTTATTGGAAAGCACCCATATGTGTTATGATTTCATTGTTTACATGATTCTTGAAAAAAAACAATTCCAGACATATAATTTCAATGTTATGTTGCCGAAAATATATGAGGGCGGATATAGGGAAAAAAGCATTTATTATTTTCTTCAACAGTTATATTTAAAATTGGCCGTAGATTTTCGAATTTTGGCTGTAGATGATTTTTTTTGCACTTCTTCCTACATTTTTGTAATAATTATTTCACAATTTTTCAAAACGTTTTATACGGGCAAAGCTTTTCCTTGCTGCTAAAGACTTCTTTTTGCTGCTAATTTTTTTTGCTGCAAAAAGACTTTTTTTTGCGCCAAAAAGACTTTTTTTTTGCTGCAAAAGACTTTTTTTTGCTGCAAAAAGACTTCTTTTTGCTCCCAAAGGACTTTTTTTTGCTGCTAATTTTGTCTGCTGCAAAAAAGACTTTTTTCGCTCCAAGAAGACTTTTTTTGCTGCTAAAATACCGTATTCTCTCTAATAAACCACACTCTCTATTTGAACCACACTCTCTAATAGAACCACACCCCTTGACACTCTCAAGCTGCGCCAACGGCCTTCTAACTCCGATGGATTGTCGAAGCCTGGGAGAATCTCTTAAAAGAGCTCATCGTTGAGTTCGTCCACAGATCAATTAATCACACTTTCGAAACCTAGGTAGTTCCTTATTCTCCAGGTGGGTCCGGCTGAACAACTTAAGTACCGCCAAAAAATTTCGCGGCAAAAACCGACTTTTCATACACACTAAATTTATACACACTAAATCACTCAAGGCACTGCTCTAGGCATGATATAATTATATACATCCTCAGTCTGAATGATTCCCTTAATTTTAAGGTCGACTACCTGGTATTTATGCATTTCAGGGGCAAAAATTAAATAAAAACTTAAATTTTGGTTGAATTTTTTTCCAAAAAATTGATTTTTAATTTAGTAAGGTGTCAGAAAATAGCTTTAAATCATTCTGAGCGTAAAAAAGTTACTTAGCAGATGTTTAAACACTTTTCTCAAATCAATATAAAGTGCGCCCCCCCCGTCCAAGTGCATATGTCGCGACTACCTTAAAGTGGGTACTGTTTTTTTCATGAATAACCCAGCGTATTGAGATTCTAGTTAGTCAAAACAGAATTTCGGTCTCAACAAACTGTTTTCAGCACACAATTTTGGGTGTATAGCATGGTTTATTCGTTCCTAAGAAATAATAAAGTTTTGTGGACAAATTGACCGCAAAATATGTATAATAATTGATATTTCTAGTGAAAAATGCTGCGGATAAGGCATGTGAAGCAAAAGAATATTTGCAGCAAAAAAAGTATTTTAGCAGCAAAAAAAAAGTATTTTAGCAGCAAAAAAGTCTTTTTGCAGCACGAAAAGTCTTTTTGCAGCAGACAAAATTAGCAGCAAAAAAAAGTCCTTTGGAGCAAAAAGAAGTCTTTTAGCAGCAAGGAAAAGCTTTGCCCGTTTTATACCATTACGTAGCCCTGAATCTTGGCTTTTGTACAAGTTACCAAGCTTTGCTTAATGTAGTCAGAAATGTAGAAATTTCATTGTTTTGAAGAAAAAAATCCTAAAATTGTTTTTTTTATTTTTAAACATCTAACTTTCTGACCACACTTAGCAAAGTTTGATAGCTCATAAGAAAGATAAGATTTAGGGCTACATATTGGTAAAAAATATTGAAAAAATTGTGAAAAATTTATTACAAAAATGTAGGAACTAGAGAAAAAAAATCTACGGCCAAATTCAAAAAACTACGGCCAATTTTCAGTATTCTACGGCCAAATTTAATACCACCCTTTCTTTAACCATCACAGAAGTAGAGAATGTAATCAAAATGGGTTTTCTGCTTGGGTTTGCATGTGCAGAACTTATGCCTAATAAGTATTTTATAAAATTCTATCCTGCCGCATTATTAGGGAGACCGAAGGCCAACCCACACCCAAAATTTAGCTGTCTGCCTACCCTTAAAGGGCCGCAGCACAGTTCAGCCCTGGCAGAAGTGCAATGCCAGAGCCTCACTATGGAGGTCCTGTCTGCTTGATCACAGAACACACCCAGCCAGGTAAGTTTATGATTCATAAAAAGAAAAATATACGTACCACTGACTACACAACAATTAACTGGGTTTGACCGAAAGCTGAATGCTTAGAGAATATTTACTCTTTGGTGTATTTTATGTAATTTCTTTGTCCTCTCCATAAGAAAAAGTGTGGTAAGTGGCTTTGAATACCTGTTGCAAACTCCTTCTGAATTATCAATTCGTCTTGAAACGAACCTTTTTTCCAGTTGTTTCTGCAATATTTATTTCTTTTATTTCATTCACCACATTTTGCCTTCACTTTTTATTCCAAATGGGTTAGTCGTGCATCCATCCAAGCATGTCCACCACTTGTTTATCTACTGATCCACAGCAGAACTTCCTGCTAGATCAGCGCATCACTCTGTTGCCTCAGACAGATCGACTCCGGGAGCTCAGGACCATTTTGAGAGACAAGTAAGTTAATTTAATGGCTGTAACATTTACGTCCGTTGATAACTGAATTTTTATCTCATCTACGGTCCGTGATTAGCCTTAGTTAGCTATGTAGCCCATTTTTAGTGCAGGAAATTTTTTATGTAACTTATCTATATTCTATATGTTATCTGGTTAATTATTGGCAGTTAACATAAGTTCCAGGAACGCTTTGTGACTAAAATCTGATCTCTAAGACTCCAAGATGTCAAAGCAATTTATTGGGAACGAAAGTACCGGGTCTTTAAAGCTTTTCTGACACTTTTTGTCAACGATTTCCGCTTGAGCCTTACCCATCCAGGGTCCATGCACAGACCACCCAAACCACAGGTGGAAGCTTATCGAAAACCGTGTCTATACCAAAACAAAATATTGTCGGCAAGAAAATCGATTAGCGAAAATAGAATTTCGAAAAACGTCCTAGAAAAAAACTTATGACCATTTTAAAACCATGGAATTTCTTGACACCTCTGTGTATACCAAAAATTGACACGGAAAAGTGTATCGATATGCGATCACAGAAATGCGAAATTCGATCCGCTTGATGAATCAGCTGCAAAAAGGTTAAAACAAATCCCGAATCTTTTCGGTACCCAAATCGCCAACATCATTAAAATTTTTGCCCTATCCCACAACAGGAGGGTTTTTGGCTAGGTTCCCTGTTGTTTTGTTAGGCTTAAACTTAGGCAAGGGTAGGCCAGCGTATGTAAAGATCATAGGCGTACTTAGCATTTTCTGACAGGTGAGGTGGAGGGCTATAGCCCGTGCAAATCCCCCACCGGGTACGCTTATGGTAAAGATGGACTTACAAGGGACCCGCGCGAACTGTCAAATCACATACGGCATTTCTGAAAGTTTTATCGTGTAGCCCATAGTCGATTTACTTAGTGTAGCCGCGAGGGATTTTCCGGACAGAACGAAAAATTTTGAGTTCTAGGTCAAAGAAAGTCGAAAAAGCCCCAAAAACGCTAATTTTGGATACTTCAGCGTCCCAATGCTCACTTATTTGTTTGTCAAGTGCAAAAATCTGATTATTATGACCTTATGTTACTTTTTGATTTTACGTCTAACAGTGATGTTTTCAGAAATTATTCGAAATTTTTTCGAAAATCGAAATTTTAGCGATCAGTGTACCATGAATGTACCATGGAAATTTCGACGCTAGTAGCGAATACCCCCCCCCCCCCAACGATTTTCACTTTTTTTACTATAGTAAAAAGTACCCAAATTTATGTCCCAGACCCCGGAAAATGTGCGCAAACTCTTCATTAGTCACAACTTCCGTACGCTGGCCTACCCCAAGCCTAAGGGCTAAGCCTAAACTTGTTGTTTGCAAGGGTAGTTACAGCAATTTTTAAAGGTCGGATGCTTGGGGGGGTATTCGCTACTAGCGCCGAAATTTCGATTTTCGAAAAAATTTCGAATAATATCTGAAAACATCACTGTTAGACGTAAAATCAGAAAGTAACATAAGGTCATAATAATCAGATTTTGCACTTGACAAACGAATAACTGAACATTGGGACACTGAAGTATCCAAAATTAGCGTTTTTGTGCGTTTTTTCGACCTTCTTTGACCTAGAACTCAAAATTTTTCTTTCTGTCCGGAAAATCCCTCGCGGCTACACTAAGTTAATCCACTATGGGCTACATGATAAAACTTTCAGAAATGCCATGAGTGAGTTGACAGTTCGCGCAGGTCCCTTGTCAGACATAATTTTAAATATATGTTCGAGTTCGTCCTAACATACGCTGGCCTACCCTTGCCTAAGCCTATAGCCTAAAAGTCCTGAAAAACGACAGGGAGACCAAGGCCAAAAAATCCCACCATTGTGGAATAGAGCCAAAAACTTTTTAGATGTGGGGTCACAAATTTCCAAAAAATTCATATGTTTTCATTAGCATCGACTTATTGGCTTATTATATTGTCTATTTTTAGGGAGACGAACAGATCAGAGTTTGTGTTCTGTGCGGACAGATTGATCCGCCTGGTAGTAGAAGAAGGCCTCAACAAATTGCCTTACTACAAATGCACAGTGATCACCCCTACTGGTTGTGAATATGAAGGACTACGGTTTGCTAGAGGCAATTGTGGCGTGGCTGTTTGTAGGAGTGGAGAAGCTAGTGAGTCCAAATGAAGTTGACCCTGACCATTCTTATAATTGGTTAAAAAGCCGGTGTTGTCGTCCGAAGGTCACACTACAGCCGAAATTGGATAAACGGACATCCCAAAAGTTCGTTCCCCAGCTGGGTCCGACATTTTTTTAGCCCGATTTTTGAATATTTTCGTCAATTCTGTTTTGACAGTCTAGTCCCAAGTATCGCAAGTATGCCGATTTTGTTGATCGTTTTTTCAAAATCCGAAAACTTTTAACTGTAAAAAAGCCAAACCTCGATAAACGGACACCCTTTTTCAGAAATAGGTGTCCGTTTATCGAGGTTTAGCTTTTTAGAAAAAAGTTTTTGGATTTTGAGAAACAATCGGCAAAACCGGCATATTTGGGACTAGACTGTCGAAACAGATTTGACAAAAACATTCAAAAATGGGTGTGAAAAAAGTGTCGGACCTAGCTGGGGAACAAACTTTTGGGGGTGTCCGTTTATCCAGGTTCGACTGTTTACCGTATTTCCTCTAATAAGTAGAGACGAAGACAGGACAGGATCCTGTCCTGGTCCTGGTCCGTCCTGTTCGAAATTTATTAATGAAACAAAATCCTGGTCCTGGTCCTGATCAAATTAAAAAATCCTGGTCCTGGTCCTGGTATTTTGGCCAATTCTGGTCGTCGAATTTGTTAAATATAAATGTTATTTTTTCGAAACATCATCTTGAAACTTGAAAAAAAATAAGTTTAGTTTGTTGATCTTAGAGCGTCGTTCGCCTCCACCAAAGCGCTCAACGTCTTTCTTCGAACGCCACAGTCAACTTTTTGAGGATGAATCGCATGAAGTATCTCAGTCTTTCGATTCAACCATGATGGAAGTACAGTCTTACTGCAGGTCAAAGTGCATTCCAACAGATCAAAATCCCTTAGACTTTTGGAAGGTACTACATTTAGGGAGTTCAACATTTTACTGTTCGATATTTTCTAGATTAACGAAGCAATCTATCCGGTGTTGTCTGAGCTTGCACGTCGTTTCCTGTCTGCTCCAGCGATAAGTCAACCTAGCGAGCAAGTCTTCTCCGTTGCCAGAGATGTGTACGACTACCGCCAAAGTAACTTGAGTCCAGAAAAAGCAGAAAAAGTATTGTTATTGAACATTGTTTACTGGATGTAATGAATGTAGAAAAGTGTCAATAATAATTTAGCAGGCAATTTAAACCGGATTTCTGGAATTTAACGAAAATCCTGGTTTTTGGACCAGGATCCCAACCAGGATCCTGGTTTTAGAATTTTCTAATCCTGGTCCTGATCCTGGTCTTGGACAGACTATAAAATCCTGTCCTGAAATCCGTCCTGCTCCCGTTTCTTCATCTCTACTAATAAGCGCCCCGGGGCGCTTATGTTTCAAACTCTGAAAAATCGGAAAATTTGGAATTCGATTTTGAGATTTCTGGGTACTCAACCAAAATCTAAAAAGTGGAATCGGTATAGCTCGTGGGAGTTAAGAAACGTATCAAACAACTTTGCAAAATATTGCTTCTACACTGAGATCCAGACTATCAAAGTCGAGGGGGGGGGCGCTTATTAGAGGTAATACGGTAGTCGTTTTACTGAGCTGGAGACCATCAATTCTTTTTTCAATCGGGCTATATAGTCATTTGACATTCACAAGTACAGAAACGATGACTTGGAGACGTTTGAACTGATTTTTTAAAGTCGATATTTGGATATTCGGTGCAACTCGGTTTTACACCTACCCCTTTTATAATATTATTAAGGTTTAGCCCCCAGGCTTTCGGCCTTAGGTTACGCTCAGGGCCAAACCATTATTAATTACAGTTTTTTTTATAAAGGGCCATTGCCTCCTACACAACGGTTATCCCCGCCAATTCAAAAAAAATTCTCAATCATAGAACTTCTGTACGTATCTTTGACTCGGTTTCTAATATACCTAGACCTAAATTAAATTCTAGGCCTTGTTTTGTTAGAGACGAAGCTGAAAAATTCGTACAGAAGTTCAATGATTAGGCGAAAATTTTGAAAAATTTCCAGGCGATAATCCAGAACGCGTGACCATGGCCCTTTAAAGTATGATTTCAGTTACCCTCAAAAATTATCGGGGGGGGGGGCGCTAAAAAGGAGTAGCGTCGGAAATTCTCCTTCTGTCGCTCGATACCCATTTGAAGTTTTAGTGAAAATCTCGGTGAATTTTCATGAAAAACAAACATTCCGATTCATCAACATCTCCGGTCTTCTCAATCTTTCAATTTCCACTCGATGCGCTAGATATCGGTGTTTCAATGGGTTTCTACATAAGACCATGTCTTCATTTTACTCTTCGATGGGTTACAAATAATTAAGATCAAACAGTTTATGCAGTCTAACCTCCATAACAGGGCACTCCACTGGACCGGCTCCGGGATGCCTCATTATCGAGAGGCCTACTCATTGAGGAGCAGTAAACTCTAACAAGGGAACCTCACATAGTGTTCGTGAGCTATTGAAAAACCTTATATAGCATTCAATAGGTCTTCGAAAATCCTTATTTGACTTAGACATCCGTTTTTCCCCTGAGCTGATTTTAAGGCGTTAAAAATGCGTTGGAAAGTATATAATCTCATTGAAAAAATATAGTTTCATTGAAGACCAATCTAAATGCTCTCGAGTTCGACTCCCACCCTCTGCTTTTTCTTTTGTTTTCATAATATATGTACAAGCTTCGAACTTTCAAAGCACTCAGACTAATAAAAATTCAGCACTACTCGGTTTTAAACCCTAGTAAAGTATTGAAAAACCACAAGGGCTTTATAACCAGGTCACAGGTTCGAATACCACTGGTGCACATTCTATTTTCACCCATTTTTATTCAGAAGTTTGGGTATCAAAATGATCATCAGCCTCTTAGCTATCTAACAAAATTGTTAGAGCAGGAAAAAATTCGAGTAAAAAAAGATGTGCACCCAATAGTATTTGAACCTGTGATCCAGAAAGTCCCTTTGAAAATTCAAAGATGCCTTGGTCCCCTGTGGTTTTTTCAATTCTTTACTAGCCTTCTTATCCAAATTTTTAGCGTATGGGCACGAGACCTCAACTAATTTGATTGAAAGTCGCATACTGGCTATCCAATGAGACAGAACCCTAATTTACCAGTGAAAAACAAGTTCGCGTGGTTCCCTTGTCAGTTGTATGGTGTTAAAAATTATCAGCCGAGATTTTGAAAAAAAATCCGTCCGAATCTCTTTTCTCAAAAATTTCGCCATTCTAGTTCTCCGTTCTCGCTGGACCCCTAACTTCCAAAACTGTTTTACATTATCCTGAACCAATGGCTTATCTATATTTTATAGTGGAGTTGGCGCTTCGGCAGTGCTGCAGGTATATCCATTTTTATACAACTCAAAATCCGTCCTTAGTCACAGTTAATCCGCTTGCAGATCCATTCGCATCGGCAAAGTGTTGATTGGAGATGACCAGAAGATGCTCTACACCAGACTAATGACTGACATATCCAGGCGTCGGGTGCTATTGCTCTACCCCCTGCTGATCACAGGTGACACTGTAGTCAAGGCCATCCAGATTTTGCTAGAAAATGGGGTCAAGCAAGGTAGAATATTTTTGCTCAGCGTCTTCTCCACTCCTAATAGTAATATTTTTTATTTTTTGACTGTTAAAATACTGGATTTGCAGGTCTCAAACTTATCAGAAGCCATTTTGAGAAGATTGTTATCGTGACCAGCGAGATATGCACTGATCCTCCAGCATTTTTCACCACTAAATACTTTGGAACTGATTGAGATGGAGGAAAATTAGAGATTTTTTAGAATTTTATTTTTTTCCCTTGAATTTAAGCTGAAAACTGCCAAGATAGCTAGACTTGACTAGGATATGCCCAGATTAATTTTTTTAATGATTTTTTTGAAATTTTAAGCACTTTTTAAATGTAGTTAACTGTAGGATTTATATAAACCGATAAAATAGTGAGGTTCTACAGGAGTCTGTGGGCCACCTAAAAAATTTAACTTGGTCCCCCTCTGTTGATTTTTTTCGTACGTCAGAATAGACTTAATCATGTTTTCTGAACTGCAAGAAAGAAAAAAAATAAATCTAAAAAAATAAATCTAATAACATGTTTGAGTGTGTCCTAACAAACGCTTGTTTAAAAAGGTAATTTAACCATACAGTCAACCCTCAATTTAAGGCCCACTCTTGGAACCGACCCTGGGGTCGTTAAATCGGTGTTTTATTTTAGTCATTTTTAGTCGTTTTAGACCCAACCAAGTATGGCTTTCAAATAGTTAATCAAATATTTAAATAGTTAATTGAAAAACGTATTTTCAAAAACTAATTTAAAAAAATTAAAAAAAATTATCAAGGGGACCGAATTTAAGGGGGGGGGCCCGCGAACACATATAAAACCAATAGTGGGAAGGATTTAGAAGTGGATTTTAGGCCATCAAAATGTAATCTGTTTTAGTGGAGTGTGCCTTAGAATTTATGTTTAGTTGCTTGTTTAAGTGCCCAGTTGTGCAATAACATATACAGTGAAACCTCGTTGATCCGGCACCTCTAAAAGTTCATTCCCGCCTTGCGTCCGACACTTTTTTAGCTTAATTTTCTAAGTCTTTGGCCAAATTTGACTCGCCAGTCTAGTCTGAAATATCGTAAGAATTCTGATTTTGCCGGTTGTTTGTCTAAAATTTTTAAATTTCAAGAAATGGTCTTGAATTCCAAGACTCGCGGACCTCGGTTATCCAGCACCTCATTGTCAAAAAAAAGTGCCGGATACCCGATGTCCGCAGGTTTTTATGGTGCAATTTAAAGATTTCGAACAAACGACCTGCAAAATCAGAATTCTTGCAATATTTCAGACTAGACTGGAAAATCAGATTTAGCAAATGAATTCGAAGATTAAGCTAAAAAGGTGTCGGACAAAAGGCTGGAACGAACTTTCGGGGATGCTGGATTATCGAGGTTTGACTGCATATTGAGATTATTTACATACACACATATCTATAGTAGCAATAAATTTTAAAAAAATTGAGATTTTAAAATTATTTATTAATATTTTACTGATGATATATATCCATATGGCAGTAAATGAGCAAACAAGAAACAAAAACAAGTAATACTATAGTGCTAAGTCCTAATCTTCAGTCATTTCTTGCTTACATTTGAGAAACAGCTCGAAAACGGAAATTTGACGAATAAAAAATTCTGACAAAAACATGCTTTGACTGGCCAATATTAAATTTTCGGCGCTACTTGCATATACCCCCCCCCCCCAAATCAACTTTTTTAAAAATGTTCCCAAACACCCTATACCGACCTAAATTGGCCTCAGGAGTTCAAAAAAGGCATTATTTTTGAGTTCTGGTCAATAAAAAACTGAGTTTTGGGACCACCTAAAACTACCCATTTTGACCATTTTCGAAGGAATTTAGGTCTGTATTTGGGTGGAAATGGACCAAAAGGGAGACAAATTTAAAACAAAAAGGAAGATGTTGAACATAGTTTTGTTGACTGGGGCCTACCGCATAAATAAACTCTGGTATGCGTACATTTTATGCATCCAGAGTCACTTTCGAGTGATTTGCGTCCAAGATATGTGGGTGTGTGAATCTCAACCCCAAGCAACCAAGGGGGGGGCGGTATATGCAAGTAGCGTCAAATTTTCGTATAACCTTTATTAGTTTCCATCCCAAAAAGTGACCAAATTTGGACGAAAGCTTACGAAAATAAAGAAAGAAGCTGTTGACAAAATTTCAAGAAGCCAACGAGCTTGCGAAGAGAAGCATGCAAACAATGGTCGTCAGTCTCTCTCAGCTCGAACGGCAACAGGATATTAGAAAAAAACTGGAATTCATATGCCGAAAAAAATATAATGAGTTTCATATGTAAAATTTTGGTATTTGAAAAACTCTATTTGTAAACCCATTGAATTTTTGGTAAGTTTTATAAACCCAGATATTTTGTAACCCATCCCAAAGTGCTCGTCTCGTCAATTTGCCTTCAATCAAGAATATTTTCTTGTGACCTACTGCATTGGTCCATGGATTCGCGGTTATTTATACGCAAAGTTATAGAAACCAAAGCCAAGTGGGATCGAACCTGCGAACCTTTCTGGGCCAAAAAGCACAAACGCTTATCCACTGCGCCGTGCAACCAAAAAGTCGCGCAAGTTGCCCACCGCCTATAATTACAGGAAATAAAGTATTTTGATATTGGGTTGGTCCATAAGTTCGCGGGTACTTATAGAAAACTCGCAACATTTCTAGATGGGTTTCATAATTTTTTACTAATAAAGACACTAAAAATTAGCGGATGGGTTCCACAACTAAAATTTTGTTTGTAAAAAGAGGACAGAATTTTTTGATGGGTTTTCAAATTTCATTGAATTTGAATTTTGAAACCCATCAAAAAATTTGTTCTGTTTTTACAAACCAAATTTTGATTGTGGAACCCATCTGCTAATTTTTAATGCCCTTTATTAGTAAAAAGTTATGAAACCCATCCAGAAACCTTGCGTGTTTTCTATAAGTACCCGCGAACTTATGGACCAACCCAATACTTTTGGGAAGGATAATTTAAAAAAAATTGATACTGCCTAACATAATAAGTGAAATTAAGTTGGTGGTCATCTTATGATCCACCTTCAATGCACTTAATCATCATTGTTCGGGCTACCCGTATACAACAACATCAACAATTAATAGCAGATTAAACAGTAGTCCTATTCCTCCTCATCCTCATATTCCCACTCCTCCTCGTCCTCATATTCGTATTCCCATTCTTCTTCGTCTATATCTTCTTCCTCTTCTTCTGCAGGTTTTTAGGTTCAGGAACAGGGGTGGCTTTTGGTGCTGGAGGTTTAGCCAGTGGGAGTGTGAATTGAACAGTCTCTTCTGTATCTTCTTGCTTCTTTTGGTCTTTGGCCTTTTTGGCGGCTGTGGTTGATGATGTGCTTGCCTTAAATTAATATTTTATGGAGCATTCTCTGGTTGCAAAAATTGAATATAATGTTTCAAACAAAACAAGTAAAATAATAATTCGGTACCATAAGATCAGTTCACAAGGGTGGCTAATTATTCGGTGCCAACTTCAACTTTTTTATTTAATTTTTGAAAAGTTTTAGTCAACTCGACGCTCGATGCAGTGCCACCCTCTAAAGTTCGATCCTGCCTAGTGTCCAACGCTTTTTCGGCTCTAGATTTTTAAGTTTTTGCAATTTTGTATGAATTGGTGTTACCCTTTCAGTTATGGCTCGTTCACGGACTGACAAGACTGTCAGTCTGAGACTCAGAGTGATATATCTATTAGGTAGCCCAGCAGGCACTTGTGCACTTGGTGTGGTTCCTTTTTTCGTTTCCCCTTAGTGCTTAGACGTCTCCTGAGTAATTCTAATACGCTAAAAACGAAAAAAAAGTTGTTTACTAACAATTTCCGCACTAAAAAACTAAGTTTTCAAAAAAAATGTTTTGTTTTATTGTTATCACGATATAAGAAAAATACTGAAAAAGCTTTAAAATGTCAACAAAATCTTTAAAAAAATGTACTTTGGTGGTTGCTCGGAGCTGGGTGCCGGCGCCGCTACGAATAGGGCGCCGGCGCCGGCGCCCGAACATGGTGAAATTTCGCCTGGCGCCGGCGCCCAGAGCCGGCGCCCGTACAAGTATGTCTCAAAGGGTAACTGTATATCCTTAAAAATACCGAAAAAGATAGGATTTGAAAATTTTTTTTGTGAGCTGGGGCCTACCGCATAAATAAAGTCTGGTATGCATACATTTTATGCATCCAGAGTCACTTTCGAGTGATTTGCGTCTAAGGTATGTGGGTGTGCGCATCTCAACCCCAAGCAACCAAGCCCCTGCGCCCTCGAAGGGGTTAGAGATGCGCACACCCACATACCTTAGACATGATTCCGAGCAAGACTTTTAATCAAAATGCATAAAGAGACTCTTTTTGCCTAGCTCCAGTGACCGAAACGCGGTAGGATACCTTAATACCCGATATTTTAGCTTGGGGGACCAAGGCAATTTGGTAACCAATTTTTTTTTGAAAACAGTCTTTTAGTGAGGAAATCGTTAGCAAACAGATCTTTTATCGGTTTTGGCGTATAAGAATTACTTAGGAGACGTCTAAACACTATTTACGTTTAACAAAAAAAGACCCCTACCGACCCCTACAATGAATTCTCCGATTTCTATTTCTCCGGAGAATTCCACAAGCCCAGTAATTTCCCACCTCAAATTATTTTTTTAGCCCCTTAAATCATTTCTTCACAGTATTTCTTTAACTTATTTTATTACATTTTTGAAAAAAGTTGATAACTGCGAGTAGCCCGGTACCAGCAAGGCGCAAAATTATCTGGCGCAAAAAAACTTCTTTTCGGCTCAAATACACTTTTTATGGCGCAGATTTACTAGTTCTTGGCCCAAATTCACTAAATTTGCACCAGGAACAGTAAATCCGCGCCATAAAAAAGCGTATTTGGCCTAAAAGAACCCCTCAATCACATAGGCGAGTCGAGGTCGAGCTCGTGTTTTCTCAACCTTTTTGGTGATCAGAGGGAATTTTTTCGATACTTTTGGTCACTCTTTATATACCTAACGAAAAATTAGATTCTGAGCTATCTTTTACGTCGGAAATTATTTTATTGCTGTAACAAAAATGTATGTAACAGCACAAAAGTCGGAGGCTGATCGAGGTCCAAGTCGAGGTACCTCGACCAGGACCTCGACCAGCCTAGACATCACATTTACTTTTGCAACGATAATGAAATAATTTCTGATGTAGAAGATAGCTCAGAATCTAATTTTTCGTTAGGTATATAAAGAGTGACAAAAAGTATCGAAAAAATTCCCTCTGATCACCAAAAAGGTCGAGAAAACACGAGCTCAACCTCGACTCGCCTACCGTAATTCCTCTAATAAGCCGGCCCCCCTGTGATTCAAAATCATGTTCTTGGCATTGTGTTTTTGACCCATTTTTTGAAGACTCCTCTTTGGCAAGTTACCCTCAATTTGTAGCCAGTGAGATGAGCTACAAAATAGATGGTGACTTGCCTAACATTGGTCTTCAAAACATAGGTCAAAAACACAATGCCAGAAACCCGTTTTTTGAATTCAGGGCGGCCGGCTTATTAGAGGAGTTACGGTATGTAGGCACCGGGGAAATTTATTTGCGCCAAATAATTTTGCGCCATAAAAAAGTGCATTTGCGCAAAAAAAAGTAAATTTGCTCCATCAAAATGATTATCCAAAAAGTATCGCCCCATTTTATAAGGCTTACCTTCTCATCCACCTTAGCCTTGGCTGTTGTTGCCGCAGGTACTTTGGTTTCAGGTTTGGCTTTAGCTGCTGGAGCTGTCTCTACTTTCGCTTTTGTGTTCACAACTGCTTTATCTTTTGTAGCTGCTGCAGCCGCAGGTGCTTTTGCTTCTGGTTTAGCTGGTTCTTTAGCTTTTGAGCCGCTGGCTGGAACAGTGGTTTCTTTTGTTTTGACTGCAGCGGCAGGAGCATCTTTAGCTGCTGGTTTGGCCACCTCTTTAGCCTTAACTTCTGTTTTCGCCGGCGCTTTTGCAACTTCTGCCTTGGCCGCTGTTTTAGCTGGTTCTTTAACCTTAGCTGGTTCTTTGCTGCTGTTTTAGAAGGTGCTGCCTAACTGGATCCTTGGCTTCCGCCTTAGCTGCCGGTTTAGGCTCAGGTTTAGCTGCGGTTTTAGCAGGGGCTGCTTTGGCTGGCGGCTTAGGTTCTGGCTTGGCCGGTACTTTGGGATCAGGTTTGGATGGACTTTTGGCTTCAGGTTTAGCTGGTGCTTGGGCTCAGCCTTGGCTGGACTTTTGGCTTCAACTTTGGGTACTGGTTTAGCTGCTGCTGGTTTGGCCTCCGGTTTTGCCGCTGGTTTGGCTGCTGTACTTTTGTTCTCCACTGGCTTAGCTGCTGCCCTTTGGCCTCTGGTTTTGCCGCCGGTTTGGATTCAGCCTTACCAGGAGCTGGTTTAGCAGGTGTTTTTGCTTCAGCCTTGACCTCCGGCTTGGCCTTGGCATTAACTGTAGCCTTGGCCTCAGGTTCAGCTGTAGCCACTGCTTCCTTGCCTTTGACTGCCTCTTTTACTTCTAACTTCCCTTTTTCAGCTGGTTTGGCTGCTTCCATTTTGCCTTTAGCTGGGGCTACCACTGATTTTTCCTTGGCTATGTTATTGGCCAATTTTGCCGGTTCCTCCTTTTTGGAGGCTGTTTTGGATATGGGTTTTTCTTCTGGTTCCTCCTCCTCTTCTTCCAGTTCGTCTTCAGCCTCTTCTTCACCTTCATCATCTTCGTATTCTTCACCCTCGTCTTCCTCTTCCTGCTCACTCTTCTCAGCCACAGCTATCTAAGTAAATGAGATTTGCCGACTTATAAGTGCTTAAGCCTGGAAAGTTATGAATGTCTCACCTGTTCTTCTTCATCAGTGGCAACTAGCCTGAGAAATTCTTCTAATGTGTTGCTCTCCACTGCATCTTCAAAATCGAGGTAGTTCTGCAAAGGAAATATTTTTTACGAATTAGTGATCGTTGAAATTTCCAAGATTTCGATCTTTCGAGTTTCAACTTTAAGTTATCCCTTTTTAGTGAGCAACTGTAGAAATAATTTGATAAAAGTAAGGCATGAAACAAAACAAAAAACTGGTAGTGTAAAAAAGGAACTTTGGTAACTTCTTTAAGTACAGTCTCGATATAGTGAACATCACCGCAAGTTCGTTGCCGCCTAGGGTCGGACACTTTTTAAAACCTAATTTTGAAATTTTCTTTATCTAGTGTTTTTCAAAAAATCGCAAAGTTTCTTAGTGGCAACAAATACCCGTTGATATCCATTTAGCGAATCCGACTCTAGTAGCGAATAACACCCGCCGCCAAAAAAAACCTGCCTGTCAAAGCAGAGAAAGAAAAAGCCTTCGAACACTGGGGTTAAAAAAGTGCGGATACGGACGATTTATCACAACGCCGATTTATCACAACGGACAATTTATCACAACTCCTTAAAAAGGGACAATTTATCACATCAGTCAGAAATGGGACAATTTATCACAGCACTGTTAAATCGGACAATTTATCACAATCAGACAAAAAGGGACAATTTATCACAATTTCAAGCAAATTTGGGTTGAAAAGATTTCTGTCAGTTATTATTTATTATTTTTCTTGTTAGAGACCCTTTCTTGCGTTTCTTTTCTCTGGATTTTTATTCCGCTCAATGTTTCGCTAATTGATTTGCATTTTTTTAGTGAACTGGATGTTGGCAGGGTAAAGGGGTGAAGATAGGACCCGAACTACCTGGAAACTCACCAAAACATCAGGAAAGTACCCGAGAAGGAGGTGGGCGGTGAGTTTATAGGCAGGATGGGGTGCCCAGCAAGAGGGTAGCCAGGAGGGGAAGGGGTGCTTATGAAGGGATAATCAGGAAGAATATGAGATGGATTAACATATTCTACCAATTGAAATTCCAAGATACTATAAAGGCTCCGATAGGCGCCTGTGGTCCCTAATCTTCCGATGATCTTATCTGCTTTTGTTTCTTTTGAAGACGACATCATTGTGGTCACCACGTCGCAGCACCGAAGAACCGGAAGGTCTACGCAGAAGTGGACAGAAGAATCCTGGGCAAAGTGAGTCTTTACCAAGGGGCTAATCTGATAGAATATTTGAGAGGGCCAGACCACAATATCGTTATGGATCAGTAAATTTGTTGCTAAATTTGTCGTTATGTTTGTTGAAAAAATGAAGTTCATTGTTTGATTTGGGTTTGGAGAAAATAAAGGTTTTTATTTGATTGCCAGTTCAGATGGTAAAGTTGTGATAAATTGTCCCTTTTTGTCTAATTGTGATAAATTGTCCGATTTAACAGTGTTGTGATAAATTGTCCCATTTCTGACTGATGTGATAAATTGTCCCATTTCTGACTGATGTGATAAATTGTCCCTTTTTAAGGAGTTGTGATAAATTGTCCGTTGTGATAAATCGGCGTTGTGATAAATTGTCACGTACCGAAAAAAGTGCCAGTCTCTGGGTAGGATCGAACTTTTGGGGGTGTCTTTATATTGAACTTATACTCTAGTTTTTTTTCAACCCATAACCTACTCCAAATACTGTTCTTTGTAGAAGAATTGAGGTGGTAAGGGCACTCCATCTTGCCTTTCATTAACAGCGTTAGTCCACATGAAGTCTCTTTCATCTTCATTCCCCCTGACAGTGATGTCTATGGACTTGAATGGCACTCCTAAACCGAAAAGCACATTGCAAATTTTTATAAAAATTTCTCAAAAATGACCCAATCCCTCCAAAATCATAAGTGTTTTCTGGATTTGCTTTCTGACCTAAACCAAAATGTTTTTGTAGTAACATTTCAAGAGGATACCATACCTCAGTGTTGCCAGTGATGGAAGCCACATATACCTTGAGCTCATAATCTTCCTCTGTGCTCATCACTTAAATCCACCGAAGTGGTGGAGTGACCCTGGGTGATATGTTCAAAGGCAGCTGAAGATTATTTGATTAGGTCAGTCATGGGAAATGACTTCGTATAATTTTTTTAACTCAATCATCAAAAAGTTAGCCGGGATTGTTAGAAAGACACTCTTAGGCATAGCCAATCATGTTCCGGGGCGGCCTAGTCCGGAAGGTAAACCCCGAAAACCTTAAATCGAGTTGGCCCATTATAAGTGCAGCTCATGCACATGCCTGAGCATGACAACAAAATATATATAAGGTACATTCAACTGTGTACAGTTGACTTTCGATATAGTCACACAGCCTCAAGTTCAGAAGGTCCCAACAATTTTTTCAAACTTTTACTGGTTTTTTAATGGCTCTAATTGAATTTACCCCTCAAAAGTCTGAATTTCCCTCTCTAATTACTGAAATTCCCCTCTAATTTATATATCTCAATTTTTATCGGCATTTTCATTGTAATTTTTCTGAGGGTTTTGCATCAGCTTGTAGCCCTTGTTCTTGGCTTTCTAATAAGCTATAATACTCTTCTGAATTATTAAAGGAACCTAAAGGTCTAATGGCTCATTTATGGCTCATTTATAAACGTTGTCGTTGTCATCGTCGTTGGAATATTTTTTTTATAAAACCCTTTTTTTCGCCAACGACGACGACAACGACAACGACGTCGCCAAGGACAACGAAATTTTTCATTCAAAATTGGACAAACTTCGTATTTTCAGTACAGATTTTGAGGGTAAACGTGTGGAGAATATAGTTAATCCTTAAAATTCTGACTTGAAATGCAAAATTTGTCTTATTTGGAAGAAAAATTTTCGTTGCCGTTGTCGTTGGATTTTTTATAAATAGGTCGTCGTTGTCGTTTTCGTTGGCGCAAAAGTGCCTTTATAAAACATTTTTTCCAACGACAACGACAACGTTTATAAATGAGCCATTATAAACGTTGTCGTTGTCGTCGTCGTTGTCGTTGGAATATTTTTTTATAAAACCCTTTTTTTCGCCAACGACGACGACAACGACAACGACGACTTATTTATAAAAAATCCAACGACAACGCCAACGACAACGACGACGCCAAGGACAACGAAATTTTTTCATTCAAAACTGGACAAATTTCGCATTCTCAGACGAGATTTCAAGGGAAAACGTGTGGAGAATATAGTTAATCCTTAAAATTCTGACTTAAAATGCAAAATTTGTCTTATTTGGAAGAAAAATTTTCGTTGCCGTTGTCGTTGGATTTTTTATAAATAGGTCGTCGTTGTCGTCGTCGTTGGCGTTGTCGTTGGCGTAAAATTGCCTTTATAAAACATTTTTTCCAATGACAACGACAATGTTTATAAATGAGCCATAACGGTTTTGAAAAAATTGACTTTTTTCAAAATTCTTAGATTCATGTGTTGCGGATGGATGGGCACCCTCGAACACACATAGAGCCAAAGATTGTATAGAGAGAGCCGCAGGTCTTCAAGGGGCATGACCGTGCGTTTAAAATTGAGGACCAGACAAAGCAACACCGAAACTATTATGTCGCGCGACCATGCAATAAATTTTGCTCTTTTCAAAGTTTTGAGAGTGTTTGTTTAAATTATGCAAAAATTCTGGCTAGGCGACTATGGCTAGCTTAGCGAACTTGCTTGCATAAGTTTTAAATTTGAAATTTTCTTTTGAATTTTAAATTCTCTTTGAGACAAAATATATTTAATTTCTTGCAAATATCTGAAACATATTTAAAATTTTTTGTCTTTGGCCAAAATATATCATAAAAATCTGTTTTCATTGTTTTGGGAGAAAATTACATTTATGACCTATTGGTTGAAAAAATGGGGGTTTCTTTTGTGTGGTGTTGGCTTATGCGGAATTTACTTGATAATTGCCTGCCTTGAAATATCTCTAAAATTGAGAAAATATGCCATACCTGGAATGAAACTGTAAGCTGGTCCAACCTCGGCCAATTAATAATATTCCGACAAGTGGATATGGCAGAGTGGAGCAAAAAAAGTATTGATCGGAGAATTTGGCCCCTTCCCACTGGCTAACACCACAGCTAAAGAGCACTGAGGGTGTATTGATCAGTAAACATAAAATCTGGGAAAAGCACTGGTGCAGCTGCAGCAAGTTGATTGTGTGTGAGTAACACTTTCGCCTTTTTCATTAGATTTAGAGACTCCAGTCAGACAGCAGAATGGGGGATATGTTGTGAGAGTAGAGTTTAGATCACTACTACTGGCCAGCCACCAACAAATCAACAGCCACACATCGAATAGGAGAAGGAGGAGGAGAACAACCATTTAAATTGATCAGGGGTTAAAAAGAATGGGTCATTTCCATCACAAATGCCACAAAAAAGCGAGACTTGGACTTCTGAAGCAATATTTCCACCGAAAAAATTTAAAACTTTTATTTTCGGAGTATTTAAGCCAAAAGTAAAAATGGAAACAGAAATATGGCACGCACGGGTCTCTTGATCACGGACAACTATCGATTGGTGACAATTTTGATTGGTGACTATCGATTGGTGACAGTATCGATTGGTGACTATCAATTGGTGACAGTAATGATTGTTGACTATCGATTGTGACAGTATCGATTGGTGACTATCGATTGGTGACAATTTTCATACTGAGACGCAGCTTTATTCCGAAATCCAAACAAACAAAAAACATTAACAACCACGAGCACACACAATGTTCAAACATCAAAAGATTAATTTCTGTTGGATCGCCTTCTTCTATGATTTCCTCTTGCTCGCTCTCCACCTCTTCTTCCGCCGAATCCCTCAATTGCGTCGATGCTCCCATTGAATCCATCAAATGCCCCACGCGCTGCAGATAGCTCCGAAGCTTCTTTGGAAAGTTTTCGTCCTCCACCTGATGCTCCAAGACATTGTCGAAATACACTTTCGCTGTGACCAATTCCTCGGTGAGCTGCTGACAGAGTTCGGATTGTGGGCGCGGCGGCTGTCTTCCCTCAAACACATCATAGGTATTTATCTCTTCTGAGTGTTGTAGCTGAAAAAGTAAACAGTAAACTGCACAAAAGAGGGATCTTAATGCTTGGTTACTCTTTCATCTTTGAGGCATGCTATCCACTCTCCCAGCGGCGCTTTCATTCTGAAGTTCTCTCTTTGTTTTTCATGATAGCTTTCATGATAGCTTTCGTATTCTTTGGGCAGAAACTTGTAGAGCGAGAAGATGTGCCCAGGCTAATCCACTGATCTCTGAAACAAAATAAAATAAATAAAAATTTAGGGCAACATTGAAAGTATGAGTAGTTGTAATAGTCGACCACGGCATTCGAGGAAGCGACAATCTCCTGCGCAAATCCGAACTGCTCAATGGACTAACGGATGAGACAAATCAAATAAGTCCATACCTCCGGATTGACCAATTACAGGGCCACAAGCATTCTGACAACACGCTGCACATTCTGAGATTCACACATTCTGATGAAGTGGATTGTCCTGCACATTTAGCCCCTTAGCAACCAGCGACCGGCATCCCGAGCAGACGAAATAGCAAAGCTGAACTCCATCCTTTCTTGTAGGATTCTTCCCTCGATTCGACCACGTATAGCACCTCAGCGGATTGACCGGGCAAGGCGTGAGCGGTAGCTTCTTCATTCCAGTGCGTTTCGAGTAAGTTAGCGACAGAGTAGCCATCTAAAAGTCAGTAAATTAACGAGGAATCAGCGATTTAAGGCAGAAAGAGAAGAAGAAACAGAAAAAAGAAGAGAAATATAATAATGACGTTTGGAGTTTCGGAGTACAATTGCGTCTCGGTGTAAAATTGTCACCAATCGATAGTCACCAATCGATACTGTCACCAATTGATAGTCACTAATCGATACTGTCACCAATCGATAGTCACCAATCAAAATTGTCACCAATCGATATTTTACCCTTGATCACGGTTTATGGCCTCATGTCCGATCTAAGTCCACAACTACGTGAAAAACAGGGATCAAATTGCATTATTTTGGTGAAAATACGATTCTGGACAAAAAGAATGACGGCGGAAAAAAGGCGGAAGAATTATTGGCGGCTCAAATCGTTCGACCCCTCCAAAATTTTCTTTTACCCTCCAAATCATTCATTTATCCCCCAAATCGTAAAAATGAGTATTTCTCGGTGTTTTTAAGTCGTAAAACTTTTTTCTTCTGATCATCATGTAGCCCTGAATCTCTTGTTTCTGATAAGCTATTAACTGACCTCTTGTTGTTGAAAAAAAAAATTTGAGAAATACCCGCTTTCATGAAACAACTGCTCTTACATAAAATGGGTATTTCTAAAAAAAGTTCAACAACAAGGGGTCAGTTGCTAGCTTATGAGAAACAAGATATTCAGGGCTACATGATGATCAAAAAAAATTACGACATAAGAGCACCGAGAAATACTCATTTTTACGATTCGGGGGGGGGGGGGATAAATGAATGATTTGGAGGGGTAAAAGAATATTTTGGAGGGAGAAAGTACTTACAACCATTATTGGCAGTAGAAAAGTTGAATAAGGCCCTTATGTATGCTTGCTATGCAACACCAAACTTCTGACACCAGGTTCATGTCCAGTATGGTCAGTCTGATAATGAAAATGCCCTTAGAATTCAGAATTCAGTCAAATCTCGAATTCCACACAAAAAACACATTTACCAGGGAACTACCCAAGGTGTGAATTTTAGAACACACGTGGTGCGCAGAACAGATAAATTTATCTGAACCGATAAATTTATCCATCAGATAAAATTCGAGTTATTTTTATCTGACAGATAAAATTTACCTGACAGATAAAATTTCATCGGTCAGATAAAATTCGAGTTTTAAATAAGAATCAATATAAAATTTAAAAATGGGTTCCACACTTGCAAATCTAAAGAATTTTTCAAGAAGAATAGTAGGCTTGTGCGGTTACGGTTAATTTGGCCCGGTTTTCGGTTACGGTTTATCACCAGTACCCGTTTAACCTACCCGGTTTTTCCGGTTTTTGTTAATTTTCGTCCCTTATTGCAATCTTTTAGGCTAAAAGCGCGAAGATAACCATATTAAAGGCTTTTTTGACACCAAATAACATGTTTCATAGGCATTGATTGCAAGTGATGCATCATTTTTCTAACAGTTGGCGAGTAGGTTAAAGCAGTTGACTGTTCAGAAGACAGCTAAATTGCTTTGTTGCAAAAACAAACATCAAAAATCGGTACGAAAAACATACGCGACAAGTCTCCACATGAAAGGCTTTCAGAACCTTACACAACTCCTTGACAACGATGAAACCTTCTTTGTTCAATGGATCCAGACTCAATGCGAGGTGCTTTAGCTTGGTCCACTCTCTTTGGGAAACATCTTTAGGCTTTCTGCTGGTGTTTTCATCCCTAAGCAACTCTTCAACTTTTAGCAAGGCTTTCTTGTTTCCGGAAAAAAGCCAGCAAGCATTAAATAAGTTGAGTTCCACCGACTTGGTACATCCGGAGAAAGTATGATGATATCTCCGCAACTGAAATACACAAAACTACTAACCATTGGATTTCTTTTTTCCGCCAATTTATCTGAGAGCTGATATTTTAAAAGAAGAATAGACGATGACGATAAGTGCTTCCTACCCACTGGCGAACCTTAAGAATCAGCCTTGAGATGGCGTTTGACTTTAGCGCGTTGGCAACGACTAGGTGATAGAAATGCGCAAAGCCTTTAAAACTGAAACCCATAAATGTAACAGTGGTACAAACGAACGTACAAAAAACATGGAATCACAAACCTCAAAATCTCGAGAAGGCGTTGGGTATGCTTTCACTGTCCTTGTCTGCTTATCTGGATCGTCGAAAAGCGAAGCGAAGCATTTTGGCGCACCATAATTTTAACCAACTCTTCATCCATTTTGCGTTGAAGATCATCTTTGCTCTGTTGTTCAGTAAAGAAAAAAGTGATTGGAGGAATCTAAAACATGATGTTAATACGATGAATTTTACGATGATTGTGAAAAAAATACTTTGCAGGGAGTATATAACCCATATTCCTGTAAATGCTCCTCGTGGCCCTTTGACTTGAGATAGTTAATCAAATGCGATGTCGACCCATCCTTTGACACTGGTAGAAGACTGCGGCATTTGAGACACTGACGCTTAAGTACTCCATCAACTGTAATAACTCGAAAGAACTTCCAAATTTTCGCTGTTTTAGCTAGCGGCATTTTCTGCAAATAGTCCAACCGATAATAGAGTGACGTAATGATGTGAAAACAAGTTGCAAGATTGTATTTTGGCAGTTTTTTTGTTTCTGAAAAGGCGATTTTTTCCAGTGCTTAAACCGTAAAAACCAGATTTTCACGTACCCGGTTATCGGTTAACCGCGTTTTTTCGTACCCGGTTAATTGGGGCAAAAGCAGTCTGGTTAACCGACCGGGTCGGTTAACTGACCGTGCACAACCTTAAAGAATAGTGATTAAAATAGTTTATGGGTTTCGAAATTTTTCAGCCAGGATTTTCGGCTAAGCCCATCAAATTTCTTTGCTATTATTGTTCTTGATAACTTCTATAGATTTGTAAGTGTGGAACCCATTTTTTAAATTTTATATTTATTTTTATTTAAAGCTCGAATTTGAACTGACCGATAAAATTTTTATCTGGCAGATAAAAATAATTTGAATTTTGTCTGTTAGATAAATTTATCGGTTTAGATAAATTTATCTGTTCTGCGCACTACGAGAACACATTATATGAATTTTTTTGCACGATTTTGTAGTGCATCGTGAAGTAGTATAAGAATGAGCTGCTTATAGCTCTGATTTGTTTTCAATTGTGGGGATTTCCGGTAGAACGACCTTTCCGAAGAACAGCACATTCTAAACAGCACATTCTTATACCACTTCTCGATGCTCTACACGATTATGCAAAAAAAGTTAGACAGTGTGTTCTAAAATTTAAGCTACGTTCACATACTGCGACTCCGCCTCCACTTCCGACTACTCGCGAGTATGTGAACACCTCGATCCCCGACTACGATTTCGGGCAACTGTTCACATACTGGGACTGCGCCTCTTACGCCATTGTAAACAATGCGACTCCGACTCTGTTTTTGGTCCTGTGTTCACAATGGAGTCGCAGCCAGAGTCGGGAGTCGGAGTCACACTATGTGAACAACCAAAATTTTCAATTTCTCCACTTTTCTTAACTTACCTATTAACTTTCTTTTATTTAATAGATATAAAAACATTGATGCTATATAAAAGCATTTGGCTGTATGTGAATTTCCGCGCCAAAAGTGTGAAATTCCGCACCAAATTCAAATTCGTTCTAAAAATAGTGAATTTCCGCACTAAAATTGTGAAATTCCCCACCAAATTTTTTACCGTATTTCCTCTAATAAGCGCCCCGGGGCGCTTATTTTTCAAACCCCTAAAAATTTTGAAATTGTCAATCAGAAATGGCCTTAACTCCAAAATTTTAGTCAAAAAATAGGGGGGGTGCTTATTGGAGCGGGGGCGCTTATTAGAGGAAATACGGTATTTCATTATTTGAGCTATTTATCGTGTAAAAAAAGGTGAGCATTGTCTCTTTTTTCGTTCATGGAAGGCAGTTAAATTAAGTTATTGAGTTCGGAAGTAGATCTGAGACATAGATGCCAGAAAGACGGTTTAATATTTCTCTGAAGATCATAAGATAGCACAGACACATTTCACACTTTCTGCGAAAAACCGACTGAGCGAATCAGAATTCCAGTCAGATGGGCTTTATTGCTCATAATTCCAGGTTTAGAATGATTTTGAGTGGTTCAGGGTGAAGTTCTGAGCGATTAAAAAAGTTTACCCCCTAACTTTTTCACCCACCTTCAGTAAACCCCAAAAACCAACTTTCAGGGGCTTTCGGCCATTCCGGGGTGGGATTCTGAGCAATCCAAGTCATTTTCAGGCTAAAAAATTTAAATTCTTGCAAAATTATGCAAAATTTGGTCGGTCTTGGACAGAAAAAGGCATAAATAATTTTTTAAAAAATTTGGTGGGGAATTTCACAATTTCGGTGCGGAAATTCACTATTTTTAGAACGAATTTGAATTTGGTGCGGAATTTAATTAATTTGGTGCGGAAATTCAATTCGATCCAAATCATTTGGTGTTGTATTTAAGTGGATGATTACAGTTTTGGATAAAAGTATAAAGCGTGAGTTGCTTGACCTAATTACTTTTGACCTAATCAACTTGTTTTAGACACCCAAGTATTGGGTTGTCACGTAAGTTTGTTCTGTTTTTTGAAAAAGGTATATAAATATTTATTTTTTTAATGAATAAAAAAAAGTTATATGCCGTTTGGTAGCTCTGTTTCTCCTCTTTCGGAGAGTTGAGCAATTGTTGAGCTGATTGAAGTTCTATTCGCAAATATTCACAGTTTTATCATCTCAATCCACCCCAAACCTAACACTTGACAACCGCCCTCTCCCACACCATTAACCTGAAAGCCGCCTATTGCCAATCCTGCCGCAAACGAAACCCTTTTCCATTTGAAATCCCGCCAATTCCGCCTTATGAACAAAGAATTTGATACCTGGGATCTCTATATGGTTATATGGTATTTGAGACCGGGGCGTGTGTAACACTTTTGTGTTGAAGCGCGATTTCATGGCGTTCTTTGAAAACTTATGTCTCATGTCTTGCCGGAAACCTCAAGTATAACATCTTGTTTTTCTTTTGAGCACAACCACTTCTCATAAAACTTGCTTTTTTAATGTTTTGTTTCCTTCTTCATTGCAGGGGTAGATTTTAGTCTGGTTTTTTGCTACTCACTCTGACTTGAACCACCTGGATTATAGCTGAACCACATTGAGCGTCCTTGAAGCACCTTGCTGGTACCTGAACCATACGGAGAGCGCCGGAACCACCTGCAGGGTACTTGAATCGGCAGGAGTGTACCTCAACTGCCCGGCGGTGCTTGAACTATCTAAAAGATATTTCAGCCATGGTAACACTTTACTTGCCCCCCCCCACGGCTGACCCACTTTCGAGGTGAATTTTTAAAAACCGATTGCATATTCTTGTTTCTCGACCCAGATTTTTACGGGAAACGATCATCAGATTCTGGGAAAGTAAAAAAAAATTTGGTATTTGCCTTGGTACCCTAAGGTAAAAATTTTGAAAAAAAAACATTTTTTAAATTGGCGCCTTTTGAATATTAAAGGAAATAAAGGCTGTATTGGGTGGGAAGAAGGGAATGGAAATATGACTTTTTGCTCTGGGGGATTAATGTAAAGGGTACTGGAGGCCCTCAGTGGAGGGACCTGAATTGCCTATTTTTTATTTATTATTATTGCCCCCTGCGCTCCCAAAGGGGGCTCAGGGGCTTGGTAAAAATGTATAGAGACGTTCTATATTTTAAGAATACTGAGACTATTTGCGATAAATAGTTACAAGAATTGTTACAAAGGTCAAATAGTTACAGGCTGTAACTATTTTTCACATGCAAAAATTTGTAACTATTTCTCAAAAATAGTTACAAAAGCTCATCCCTGATAGAGAGATTCTTTTTGCCAAGTTCTAGTGAGAAAACAAGTAATAAAAAAAATTAGGCAATTCAGGTATCCTCCAGTACCCTCTACATTAATACCCAGGGCAAAAAGTTAATTTTTGATCAAAAATGGTCGACTGGGCCCTAAAAACATATTTTCTACACGTTTCAGATGCTGAAACACCCGAGAAAGCACTCTAAACCCTATTTTGAGTGAAAACCGGATTATGCACTTCAGCCGTATATTTTCCCGGGAGGGGATTGGCGCGGCAGAGATTTGTCTCCGGCAGGGAATTGTCTCCGGCAGGGAATTGTCTCCGGCAGGGAACTGTCCGGCAGGGAATTGTCCGTGGCCGTGTTTTTCAACTCGGGCCATGGCAAAAATAGACTCTATATGCATTTTATAATCAAGAGTACTTCTCGGAATCATGTCTAAGGTAAGTGAGTGCGCGCATCTCTAACTCTCAAGCCCCCTGCGCCCACTTCACCCACATACTTTAGACACAAATCACTTGAAAGTGACTCTGGATGCATGAAAAAGCATGCATAATAGAGTTATTTATGCGCTAGCCCCCAGTATTCAAAACTATGTTCAACATCTTCTTGTTAGTGGGCTCTGTGTGATTAGTGGCGCCTTTTATCCCCTTCCCCTCCCAATATAGCCATTATTCCCTTTAAAATTTGAAAGGCGCCAATTTAGAAATACTTTTTTTCAAAATTTTCTAAAATTTTACCTTGGGGGACCAAGGCAAATACTAAAAAAAACTTTTTTTCACTTTTACAGAATCTGATGATCATTTCCCGTAAAAATCCGGGTATGCAAAAAACACGAATATGCAATCGGTTTTTAAAAATTCACCTCGAAAGTGGGTCAGTCGGTGGGGGAGGGTGTGGTAGCAAGTAAAGTCCAGCTTCAGCCACCTGGTGGGTAACATAACGCCTAGAGGGTTTCTCTTTTTAAGAGACATGCCCACGCTAAGTGTTCAAAACGATCGATATAGAAAAATTCAAAAGGCGCCGATGGTATTTTAATCGTAAGCCGTTGAGGCTAATTAAGCCATTTATTTCTAAATGTGTAAGAACTAATTTGAAAATTCGATATCTACAAATAAAAATAGGAAAATAGTGAAAACCCGCAAAAGAGAATCTACCAATGCTGAAACCGCAAAAAAAAAATCCGCAAATATATAAGCCGCAAATGAAAACTCCCACTTGAAAATCCGCAAATGTGAAATCCGCATTTCAATGTCCGCAAATGTGGAATCCGCAATTGGGAGTCTCTAAAGTGGATTCCGCAAACGTGGAATCCGCGAATGAGAAATCCGCATTTGAAAATCTGCAACCGAAGGCTCACCTCATGCTATACGCCACCCTGAGACCGGTACCTTGGACTGTACTTGTGCAAGTCTTGGCTGTAATTGAACCGACCATGGCGCAAAAGAATATGGTGCCGCAACCTAATAAGAACACAACGATTTTATTTGCATATAACTGAACAATAACACAATATTATCTGAGGATATTTACTACTGATAATGTTCTAATTGGGATTGGCTCTCTTCTGGCTGTTCATGCTGCAGAGCTGGATTCAAATAATCTGAGTACAGCGATCCATAAACACCCACACCAGAGTTCATCTTGAGCATATCTTGGTGAATCCAACGGGCTATTTCTTCCTATTCTCACGGTAGAAGACGTCTGGATATTTAGGCTTTTCAAGTTTGTCGCCAGATCCTTGATTAACAAGCATTTCGAGACGCTTCCTCTGCACTGACCTGCGGACTTCTGCTGGGTCTCGGTACATGTTCAAATAGCTAAAGAATATTTACTTCACAGAGTGTCCCAAAACACTAAGAGTCATGATTCAAGACTCTTGAGTAGCCACAAATTTACTAAATATGCTTTCCTGCGTTTTTTTGAGAGTTCACACCAAAAAAATATCTATAAAATTAACATCTTCATCTCACAGTTGCGCTTGAGAAAGTCATGGCTGCCCAATCATAGACATAAATGTATACTATATGAAGAAATCGATACAAGCAGTAACTTACTGGTTGAAGGGCACAGGCTTCATAGGCCATTCTTTCTGGAGCGGTTTCAGGAGCTGTGAATTAAACAATCCGAATAAAATCAAACTAATGCTAAAGACCGAAAATTTACCTGATTCCACTCATACCAGTACCGAGGCGACTTCAGCCCTGAACTCATGGAAAAATCAACTGGTACGAAAAATTCAAGCGTAACGAAAACCATAAGCGCTCACCCAATTCATGAAGAGCGACATCACAAGACTCGTCCCATTTCATCTGGCAAAATCTAACGGCTGATGGTGTAATGGACTCTTCGAACAACTTGAAGAAAGCATTCATCTCAAATTTGCGACCCAAAAGATCATTTCTGAAAAGAAAACAATGATGAGATAGATCAAACGCCTAGCTAAATTTAAAAAATCACACTTTTCTAGCTGATAGTTGGAAAAATCTATCTTTGAAGAGTGCCTGAAGAGAATAAAGGCAATCCTATGATACCCTGAAAATCTATTGCATTATAAGAACCAAAAAAAACACTTAGACCAACCAGTAGCGTGGAAAGGAATAGGCTGCATATACGGCACAATAATCTGTCCTTCTTCTGGAGTGGCTGAGTCTGGCATGTTGGCGACGAACCAGTGGAGCATTTGAGACTGATTCTGATTCAGAGGCTGCTCACTCGGTTGGTTCTCGCTCAGCTCTTGCGCCTCATCTTCGGAACAAAATCCAAGACCCTCCAAATTCAGCATCAACAGCGTGTTGTACGCGGCAGGCTTCTCCACATCAGAACTTGGAGTGGCTTCGATAACAACACGAGGAGGAGCAACGGCATTGCAAGTATCGACGATGTTCCTAAAAAAACTAGTCGAAATTGTAAGTTGAGTTAAAACTGTCACATACCCAAAGCAAACTGACGAATTCTCTACATACTGACCATCATCTTCAGAAGAACTGGCTCCAAATTTCACATCAATTTTCTGGGTGTTGTAGAAGTAGACACCTGTCATGAACAAGTCTTGGAAGATATTGAAGTGGTCCATCGGGACAAGAGACTGATCGGAAATCACCTTGCCCAAGTCGATCCTCACTGAACGGAAAAATGTTAGAGCACCAGGATACGGTGATTAAGACCCACGTTCCATCTTCTTCGACAATTTTTCCAGGGAATCTCTGTTGGCATTTCGAGTCACGTTGAACTTGCGCTCCTTGAACCCAATGTTTACGGCTCGCCTATCAGGCCCTAGAAAACAAAATTAATTTGACTCAAATAGCAATGAAAAATCAGACTACCTGCTATTCTTTCTTTGAAACTTGCAAAAATTGTTGACGGATCAACCGAGAGAAGAGGTGGATAGAGCTCAGGCCTTTGAATGCGTGCTTTGTACCAGTTATCCAGCTCATAGAATCTAAAAGGAACCACTTATTTGAAAAAGGAAACACACCAATAATCGTAAAACCTCACCGATCCCTCATGAAAGCAGTCGGTCCAGCCCAAGCAATGAGTCTGAAAATATTATTTTTATGCACAAATTCCATCAATGCAGCCCTTTCTCTTACCTGGGTCTTGAAGGTCGCTCAACACGAGGACTTTTTCTGGCACGACGGGAATATTTGATATACAACTGACTATATATAGACGGCGTCTTCCATTTCAGAGTCATACTAAAGCAAACAAATAATATAAGAGCTTACACTACAGAGTGGGGCGAAAAAAAGCGGTCACTTTATAATTATACTTGGTTTTATTTCATATATGATTTATTTATTTTTAGATTTTTGCTTGTTGGATAGTTTGTTAGGAAGTCATGCTGAACTTCTATTAAATTTCGTGTACCAAGGATGGACAGTTCTAGGTCAAGCTCTAGGTCAAGCTCTAGGTCAAAATGCCAGCTTCAAGTGCGAGCATACGCATGTGGGTATCAACCCTGTGGTGAGTTAGCCCTTTGCAGCGAGCCATGATAAGAGAGGTAGACCTAGGGTTGCGGTAGAATTAGAGGACTTGGTACCGGCCTTACAACTGTTATTTTAACATCCTTGTCTACATAAAAAATGTTTCAGACGGTGAGCGAGAGTTCTTGACAAAAGTTTTCGGAAGTGTTCGCATTTTTTGCCTTACCCTGTAAAATAAGTACACACACATTCAGTAGATTGAATGTTTAAAGAAAACTTTTAGCAATAAGTTTAAAATGTATTGCAACAGACTGAGTAAAGGCACAATGCCAAAAGTATTTTAGTCCAGCAAAATTAAAAATTATTATGAAGGCACAGAATACCGTATTTCCTCTAATATACCGACATGTCGGTTTATTTTTCAACCCCTCAAAAATCGTGAAAATTTTGGGTCGATCTCGACAATTTTGGATGAAGATCCAAAATCGAAAAAGCGGAATCGATAGAGCTCGTGGAGCTAAGAAAACGCAAAAAAAGCGATGTAAATTTCTTTCTTTGGACTGAGATACGGACCCTCGAAGTAGGGGGTGTCGGTTTATTAGAGGGTGTCGGTATATTAGAGGAAATACGGTAAGTATTTATTGCAAATCATGGAGCCTCGGAATATGATGAACTTCTTGAATGCCTGGTTCGGTTAGAACAATTAATAATTCTATACAGCACTTGTAAACGTTTGAGATAAGGCAGATAGGCGAAACATTTTAACCGCTGCGAAAATCAGGAATTTTAAAAACAACTGATTTCCATTCAAAAACTCCGGATTTACGCCTACAACCAAATAATAAAAAGTTTCCTTCCAGACCAGTCTAATATAAAATTATTTTAACAGGCCCTACCGAGTAATCCCATCCCAAATTAAATGGGTACACAACTAAAAAGAGCTCTGAGAAGCTATTACGAGCATCAGAATTGCTTCAAAATGTGTGAAGTTGTTTTATTTTCTACAACTTTCAGTTAGAATGCCATGTTTTATGGCTTGTTCACGTTGTTAGAGTTAGAGTTCGAGTTAGAGTTCGGGATTTTGGTTACGTGAACACCTCTGATCCTAACTCTAACTCTAACTCGAACTCTTACTCTAACAACTTGAACAAGTCATTAGGAAAAACTTGGTATATGTACCGTATTTGCTCTAATAATCGGCCACTCTCTATTAAACGGCCACTATCTAATAAACGGCCACCCCCAGAGACCTATATCTCAGTCCAGAGTCAATATTTTTCAAATCTGTTTTATGCATTTTCTTAGTTACCATGAGCCCTCCTGGTTCCACTTTTCAGATTGTGGTTGAGCACCCAAAAATCTCAAAATCGAAATATTTTTTTTTCGACTTTTTAGGGGTTGAAAAATAAACGGCCATGGCCGATTATTACAGCAAATACGGTATATCTACATCATGAGTTAATAACCTGCTCGACTAAAATTTAAAAATCAAATCTTCCCAACTCCGCTCCTGGTCAACCCTGATCGGAATCACAAGTTTTGAAAACTGACATGAGTGAAATAAAATTAGTGATAAATAGTTTATTGAATACACCACAGCACATACACACGGCACGCATGTTTACAAAAATATTGAGAACTGCCGACATCAAATTTTACTGCTAGAATATCAAGCACGCATCTGAACAACTTCTACCGACATGTCTGCATGCACCGCAGCAGTAGCCGCAGCAGTTCTGTAAATGCCATATCCAGGTGTTGACCACAAGGAAAGCAACTTCCCAGCAACGAAGAACCCTTCCTCCAAGGGATTATGCGAACGAATGACCAAATCTATATCCAGATTTTCGCACACGTCTTTGATTGATTCGCTCCCATAGTAAAGCCCACGACTGTCTAAAAAGGACAACGCTAAAAAAAATAAAATAACAAGCACAAAATAAATACTGACCCTGAATCTTTTCGTAATCACTTTCTGCGAACACGGCTCGGAGAAGAGAATATGTGCAAACAACTTTTCCGGATTTTTCCTGTCTCTGTTTCGACTTATCGATCGAATATCTCTTAGACTAGTCATCTAAAAACTTGGGAATCAAAAAGGACAGACGAGCTTGAAAAGACATTACCAATGGGCTGATCCCGCTGTGGACGCAGAGCACCCTTCCTCCGATAGTGATGGCAGCTGGCAGCTTGGTAAATATGTTGGAAGCCACAGTAGTTATAGCGTTAGATATGCACCGGGAAGCTCTTCCAGCTAGAGAAATGTTCAGTGTCTCTGTGGCTCCACGTAACAAGTAGACATCATAAGGCATTGCAACCTGGAAAAAAAACATACTTGATAACCCACATGTGTCCTATCCAAAAGTAACCTTCAAAGCAGCCAAGAAGACGAAGGTCTCCAACGAAAAGCAGTTCTCATTGTCAATAAAGCTACCAAGCACTATCAGTTTCTTCTTCGGCGGATATCCATTGATTTGAAGCCAGCAATGAAGATCTCGGTACTCCCCTCGGATATCTCCCAGCACATTGTATTCATCAGGAGGCAGCTCAATGAGTGATGGTTGCTTGGCCACTATTTCGTAGAGATCAGCGAACAGACTGGCAATACTATGCGGCTTCATTCTCAGCACATGCGGACCAAAGGCTAGTAGTTCGAATAGGATTGTGTCGAACTGCGCATTTACTGACGGGTTGGTCTGCAAAGAAGGACAGTGAAAACGTAAGTGACTATTCACCGAAAATGACTTACATTACTGACAAGAAGTGAACTGACTTTGAAGATTCCTCGTCTGACTACGACTCGTACCTTGTTTTTCGACTTGCCCCTGTACGGCTCTCTGATCTTGGACTTGTTTTCACACATTCGATCGTACAACTTGCGCACTTCTTTCAAAGTGGTAATATTGCCCGTCTCGACAGGCCATTCGACTGTATCCTGGAACAACTTAATGAGCCACCAAAATCAATAATATTTTACGTCGTTCACATGAGCAAGAGCCTGATCGTAATTATCTAAGGGTACAATATCACTCCCTATTTCCATGTTCTCACGCTTTTTAAGTTGACGATTTGCAAAAAGATGCCACACCAGCATACAAATCGGATAGGCGGCAATAAGCAGAGCTGCTGGAATGATCCAATTGATTCCACTGAACGCATTCCACCTTTCTTCTGAATTTATCCCCACAGGTTTCGCTTGATAAATGCCCTGAAGAAATCATTTTAACCATGAGAATTCTTCAAACAACAAAAAAAGGATCCTGCAACGCTTGCCCACCACCACGTTTTCGCACCCGTGTCTTACGCACAATACTCACGCACGAAATTTATCCATATCATAGCGACGCGATAAGCGAAATTTGACGTCCACCTTTCAAGCGTTTTTTGCTGGCTGTCATATTTTTTTCCGTTCTTATCATCTGACCGTCTTTTCACTAGCTTGGACAAAGCTTTTATTTGGAGCAAAAATACTTTTTTTTGGGGCAAATTTGCTTTTTTCGGTGCAAATTTTAATTTTGCATGATTTTATTACAATTTCTTACTTTTTTTTAATTCAAAAGTGATAACAAAAAAGCAAATTTGCCTAAAAAAGTCTTTTTGCTCCAAAATAAAGCTTTGTCACACTAGCTTTCAAGTCCGGCCGTCCACCACTTTTTAGGTATATATTTTTTATTGTCGAAAATTTGCTCTTTTCTACTCAAAAAATTTTTTTTGTCCCAAATATATTTCAGTGCACGTTGGGGACAAAAAATTATATTTGAGGCAGGAAAAAGTATCGCCTTATTTTTTATTCGACTTCTCAGCGACGTCCAGACGGGGGCAACCCAGAGCGCGGTCACTATAGTCCGCATTGACGCGAGCTGGCCTGACCTTTACAAAAAGCTGGAACAAAATTTTTAGCGCACAAGGCGTCCAACGAGAAAGAGTCGTGGCGAGCGAGCGCCCTGTCACCATTAGAAAGTTACCTCTAGCGGAATCAAAGGATCATCGTTGCACATAGACTCATTACAGCACAAAAATTGACCAATGTAGTGCTTGCCTTTCGAATGACTGGCGAACTTGATCGATTGTCGTGGCACCCAACTGTTTCCCTCGTTTTTGCACAGAATTTTTTTGCGACAATTTCGGATCGTCATCTTCTTCAGAATCAATTGCAATGTCTTCGTAGTTGACACAACCATAGTAGGACTGAGAATCTTGCGTTTGGCTAGGCAGAACAAGAAGTTGACCTAAAAGCTGATGGAATCAACGTCAAGGACAAGAATCAAGGAACAGCTTATGTCACAACGCGTTAGTAGATCTTGAAAATCCATACCACAAAGTGCTTTACTTAGATCACATTCTTCAAACGCATCACCAAGCTTCTGATTTTGAAAGCACTGCACAAGGGATGGTGTTGGACTTGGCACGATATTTTTGCACTTGAGCAAGTACAAAGAATGAGGAACACCAGGACGTACGCTGTATTCGAGGACAGCATCGAGAAATCTGAAGATAGGAAAAATACTTTTCATGTATAGCCGTAGAGTCACTTAAGTTGGTAAAAGACTTGCGAACAAAATGTATATTTGGCATACAGTCAAGTCTCGATTTAACGTACCCCTGGGGACCGGCCTTAGGGGTACGTTAAATCGAGGGGTACGTTATATCGGGTAAATTTGACGGAGTTTATTATTGGAGGGACCGGCCCTAGGGGTACGTTAAATCGAAGGTACGTTAAATTGGGGTACGTTAAATCGAGACTCGACTGTAGTTGTTAAGTCTAATACAATGGCTAGTAGCAAAAGAACATGGCAGGCAGTATAGTGGGGCGCCCGGCCGTCCGGGCCCGTCCCGCCCAAACGGCCTAGCAATAGGCCCAACAAATCTGGACGGTCTACTTTCTAGAATGCGAACTACCATGTTTTAATGCAAAACACCCAGCGACCGTCCATGCCCGTCCACCTTTTTCAATCGACCGGCCGCCACCGTCCTAAAAAGATGTTTTTCTAAAAAATGACAATTTTAGGACGGTAGCGGCCGGTCGATTGAAAAAGGTGGACGGGCATGGACGGTCGCTGTGCTTTTAGCACTAGAACATATAAGTTTATGTTCTAGAAAGAATACCGTCCATATTTGTTACGCCAACTGCTAGACCGTCCGGATGGGACGGGGACGGGCCCGGCCCGTCCCCGTCGGACGGGCGCCCCACTATGGCAGGCAGGCCAAAATGTTTAGCCGGAGTTGGGAAGATTGCGCTGGGAAAATTGCGCCAAAGAAAATTGAGCCGTTTTTTTCAAATTCGCGCCTTTCTGTGCTCAGTATGGCACACATATTTGAGTCGGCATAGGGGCGTTTAGGGGATTTTGTGACAAATGTCACAAAATCCCCTAAACGTCTTAACAGAACGCCAAGTTTGTACACGTTTAAATTCATTCTTATTTTTTTCACAGCCGGCTTTCTATGGACCAGACTGAGAACTTTTCACCCTCCACAGAATCATAAAATAGTTGCCAATCTTTTAATTTGAGTCCTTAAAAAATCTATATTATGCGAATGAAATATGTGGCAATACGGCTTTATGGTATTTTATGAGAATAATATGAAGAGAATTTGACATTCTGTTATCTATTTTAACTCATTATCGGTTCTCTAGTTAGGTTTCGGTTGATAAAGTCAATTCTCTGCCAAAAATCAATGATTATTTCTGTATTTTGATTGATGTACATCGATAATTAAAATGTGCTAGAAGTCTATGCGGCCCACCGAAATACTGTTTTAGCTCTGTTGAACGGACCAGACTGATAACTTTTCACCCTCCACAGAATCATAAAATAGTTGCCAATCTTTTAATTTGAGTCCTTAAAAAAGCGGTATTAGAGGGAGCCCATTTATAAAAAAGGACCGTAAAATATAATTAATACGGTACAACCTTAACACTCTAAGGTACAATCTCTAAAGCAAAATTCACGCTGAACTTTATTTAACTTCAAACAAATAACAATTCTCACAATGGGTTAGACAAAAAATATATCTAAAGTACTGGTCTCTCATTTTTTCTTTGTTTGGCTCACAACATCAAAGTGACTGCGTTGATAGCGTATGATAGAAGTAGGACCTGGTGCCAAAGGAGTTCTCAACTGAAAAATAACATTCATAGCCATCATTCATCAGACACACCAAAGAAAAACTTGCGTTTTCATAAGCAGCAGAGAATTTCAAAAACCTCATTCTTTCATCTGGCTGGAAGACGATAAAATTGCGATTGTAGAGGCGTGCTGCCAGGATCAATTGCTGCGTGCTACCCCAGTGCTTCTGCTCGGCAAAGATTTCACTCGGCGTAGTAGCATGATCTCTGATGTAATCATCAACATCCTCAATAGAGCAGATCCAATTCGTCCACTTTTGGGTGCGATTTTTATCCAGATAAGCCATTAGCTCACGACGCACTTTTGCTTGTTCGTTCTCCTTGCCATAGACAATCAGCGCAATAGAACTAAATAGTTTAGAAAGTTTACAAACAAAAGTATAAATTTCAGTCAAACCATAGAAACAATGACCATTAGGTTTGATTGGAAGGAATTCAGTCGGTTCTTCTTGTTCCAAGAAATAAGCTTTGAATAGAGGTGCTGAAACTTGATCATATGCCACTGTTCTTGAGGCTTCCTTCATTGATCGCTCCATGACCTTGAGCATTCTCTTGGCCCTTTTCTTCATTGCTTTACGCTGCTCTTTTTCTCAACTCTGGCGAGCAAATGACTGGCGGCGGAGAGGAAATTTAGCGTGTCTGGGAGAATACTTTCTTCGTGCATAGCATTAGCAGTGCTTTCCTAAAGCAAGTCTTCAAAAAGAGGCCTCAAAGGTGATAAAATTCCAACCTCAAATTCAGCCCACAGCTCTTCAAGTTTCTCATTTATAGCTGCGTAGTGGTGAAACAGACATCCTCTGATTTTCTAAACATCAATGGTACATGAGGAATTATAAAAAAATTTGAAAAAATATCTCTAGCCCGAATGCCTTTATTGCTGCTCCCATCTCTGCTTTTTCATAGTCACAGTGGAACTTCTCAAAAACTGGCTTGATTTTCAGCTGAGCCCATTTCGCTTGCAAGTGCTGAAAACGACATTGTAGCTAGCTTCCAAACGATTCTCCATCAGACAATGACTGCAATCCATTCTCCTTTGAACTAAGAGTAGAAACTAGCACACATTAGTAACTGAAAAGGAGAAAAATCTTACAAGTCCATGTATGATGAAAATCTGCGCAAAACCAATCGGACACAAATCGAAAGTCCCGTCTGCCATCAAAAGTATGCACTGCGCAGCTGCCTTGTAGTCATCATCCGAGGCAAACATTACTATCCCATTTTTCTCATCAGCCAACGAAAGCCATCTATAAGAAAAAAACAGTAATCACAGGTAGTGATTCGAAAAATTACAAACTGTTCCTTATTTTCCATCACAAAAGCACGGTAAGTGTCGTCATACATCTTTGGTGGTATGAAAGGATTTCTCACATTAGATGCGGCCATATTTCTTCGGCGATAATACTGATTGCGGACGCTGTGCCACGATGGAAAGAGAACTGCAATGGAATCTGGCTCCTTTCCGTTTGCCCAGAATTCTTAGCCATCTTTAGAGCATGCTGCTGCCCTTTTTCATGAGCTTCCTGAGGCCTCATGAGCGGATTCTTCTCGGCTTCTTCTCGCACCACACGGTCGATGTCTCTTGCCATAAGCTTGTTTTTTGGATGGAGGCGACATTCTTTAACATGCATTCCTTATTCAGCATGTAATGGCCATCAACCTGTTTGAGAGTAGGGACTGGAGTCGGACGAGTTTTCGCACTAAGTTTGCATAAAATTGCGTTGAAACCTATCCCGAAAATTTGACAAAAATACTTTAAGCAATCGATGCATTCGAAGACATCCTTGTGCTTCTTGTACACTCGATAATCAGAACCTTCCTTAACAGCTAGCATTTCATTCGAGAATTTAGTTTGCAGAGTCCTAAAGCAGAGGTAAGAACGGACAGGTTATGGAAAAAGTGAAATCTTACACAATAATTTCATCATTGAGGTATGTATCAGCGGTTCTTTCTCTTGGCATGTGACGATAGATCGTCCTCAGCGCACACGTTTTGTTGTATTGCTGCTTTAGGAATTCGACGACATCTCCCACGGTAACCTTCTCACTCTTGAGTCGCTGTAGGTTTTCAATCACGTCGGTGTTAGTCCACTTGAAGTCCTTCATCTTAACAAAGCAATGTAAAGGAACAAACAGTAGAATGTTATCATTTTTTCATATTATTCTCTAAAATTACCATAAAGCCTCATAAATTGGTAAAAGTCCATCGAAGGACTCAAAAGAGACTTCGGGAGAAAAATTAGGAGAGCAAACACAGAAAACCGGTTTTGCGAGAAATCAGAATGAATTTGAATGTGTACAAACTTGGCGTTCTGTTAAGACGTTTAGTGGATTTTGTGACATTTGTCACAAAATCCCCTAAACGTCTACGCACCATTTGAGTCCGTCCTAACTTGCGCACATGTGCTGGCCTACCCCGAGCCTAAGGGCCAAGCCTAAGGCATAAGCCTTAAAAAGCAGAATTTTCCCGGCTCAATTTTCTCCGGTGCAATTTTCCCGACACCGTTTATCCACCCTTGTCAGCCATCTCCACTTTCAGTTTTGATTGACAAGAATATCAATTATATTACAATCTTGGTATTTTGCATTAATTTAGCAGAACACTTCTTCTGAGCCCTAGCTACATATTTATTTCACATAAAATGCAACCGAGTTCCGATATTTGGCTGGAAATTCTGTCTTATTTGAGTGCCAAAATGTTAAAAAACTGATTTGCTTAACAACACAAGCATTTGCTCAACTGGTAGCTTTACATGCCAAGAGGGTCGACTACTGGAAGGTAGGTCCATTTTTTAGACCGAACACTTACCGATTTAAGTCTAGTAGTGATTTTTTGGGTTAAGTTAAATGACCAGTCATTTTCAAAAGCCATCAAATGATCGGTCATCAACAAATTTGATGCTCATATATTCCTAATGACTTCAATATGAAATTCTACCCAAAAAAGTTACCTTGAATGAGCGAAAAATTCAGCACTTTCCCTTCTGGGGGGATGTTTATTGGAAATCTCATGCTTTATTTTTATCTGTCCGAAAACAGGAAAAAAATTCAGTCGAACTTGAGACTTTTGGTGCAAACAGGAATTAAAATAAGCAAAATTAGCAGAGCTCGTGCAATAGACAATTTTACAAAATATTTACCCTGCTTCGAGAGAAATACCCTAAAAGCCGAGAGAGTCATAACTGAGATGCAAAAAGAATCTACCGTATCCACTCTAATTATAAGCCATGGCGTATAGTTGTTAAACCTCCTCAAAATTTTGACATAATGGGCAAAAACGTTGATTTCGGCAGTCAAAATCGCCAAAAGGCAGGGCTCCGAATAAAGAATTTCAAAAAAAAAAGACATTTGGGTAAAAAAGGACATTTTGAATATTTTTGAAGTAAAAGGTCATTTTATCCAGTGCTTGTTGCCATTTTGAAGCGAAAAAATAACTTTCGACTAAATTTTTAAAGGCTAAAATTGATTTCACACACCAAAATACTGATTTCCCGCAGTAAATTTATTATTTCCCGCAGTAAATTTGAACTTCAAACAAAATACTGATTTCCTGCAGTAAATTACTGATTTCCCGCAGTAAATTTGTATTTCCTGCAGTAAATTTTGCGGGAATTTGAATTTTCAGGTCAGAAAATACCTTCAACTGGTCAGAATGCCACCCCAGAGTGGCCAGAAGTCCCTGAAAGTTGGTTTTTGGGGTTTACTAAAGGGGGGGGGGTAAACTTTTTGCGAAAAATCGATTGAGCGGATCAGATTTCGGGTCCGATGGGCTCAATCGCTCAGAATTCCACCCTTAACCATTCTCAACTATCTTAAACCAACCTAAGCACTGATTTAGGGTAGTTAGATACTGGTCTGGAGCAGTTTGGGATGGTTTAGGGTGGTTTAAGATAGTTGAGAATGGTTAAGGGTGGAATCCTGAGCGATTGAGCCCATCGGACCCGAAATCTGATCCGCTCAATCGATTTTTCGCAAAAAGTTTACCCCCCTTTAGTAAACCCCCAAAAAACCAACTTTCAGGGACTTCTGGCCACTCTGGGGTGGCATTCTGACCAGTTGAAGGTATTTTCTGACCTGAAAATTCAAATTCCCGCAAAATTTACTGCAGGAAATACAAAATTTACTGCGGGAAATCAGTAATTTACTGCAGGAAATCAGTATTTTGTTTGAAATTCAAATTTACTGCGGGAAAAAATAAATTTACTGCGGGAAATCAGTATTTTGGTGTGTGTTTCACCTACAGCCATTTTTAAAAGGGTAAAACAGAATTTTGCAGCTAATTTCGTTTGCAGCAAATTCTCGTAATTTTGCAGCAAATGTTTCATAAAATGACTTGGATTGCTCAGAACCCACCCTAGAGTGCCCAAAAGCCCCTGAAAGTTGGTTTTTCGGAGTTTACTAAAAAAAAGAGGAGGGGGTGAACTTTTTGTGAAAATTCTATTGGGCGGATCAGAATTCCAGTCCGATGGGCTTAATCGCTCAGAATTTCAGGTTTATGGTGGTTTTGAGTGGTCTAGGGTGGAATTCTGAGCGATCAAGCCCATCGGACTGGAATTCTGATCCGAATCGAATTTTCGCAAAAAGTTTGCCTACCAAAAGGGTGGCGTACAGTGTTGTCCATTTGGCTCGCGCGAGCCAAACGAAAGACCTAAAATCGCATGTCCTAGCTAGCCAAATGGGTTCGAGCCATATGGCTCGCCTTTTTTTATACATGCGAGCCAATTGGCTTGCGTACTTGTTTTTTTAAAGCGAGCCGAACGCGAGCCAAAACCATACAAGCCATTTGTATGGCTCACAAAGACGAGCGGTTCGGCTCGCGTTTTTTATGTGAGTCTTGAAAGTCAATTTGTTGTTAAAGACAAATAAAAGGACAAATAAAGTGTTACTACCGTATTTCCTCTAATTTCTCCCCTGGGGGAGTAATTAGAGGCATGCAATTTTTTCAAATTTTAGGTGGCCTGAAATTTCTGTTTTCATTTACTGTTTGAGCTGTGTGAAAAGTGCCTGTTAGATTTTAAAATCCCTCTCAGGCACTTTTTACACAACTCAAACAGTAAATGAAAACAGAAATTTCAGACCACTTGAAGTTAGGGGGCGGGAGTAATTAGAGGGAGGGGAGAAATTAGAGGAAATACGGTAGCTTAATATTTGCAAAAAATATGTCAAAAAATTAAAAAAAATGAAAAATAAACTAGATTTAGGCTTTATTTCAGCAAACAATATTTTCAGCGAGCCGAACCATACGCTTATCATAGATGCGAGCCAAATACTCGCGAGCTAAGAAGCTCTTGTCACTTTGTTCTTTAACTTGGCGAGCTATGTGGCTCGCGGACATAGCTATTTTGCGAGCGAGCAGCTCGCGTCCTCTCGCGCGTCCTCCTCAAAGGGACGCGAGCTACTCGCTCGCAAACGAGCCAAACGCACAACACTGGTGGCGTATAATTAAAGAGTGGCTTATAATTATAGCGGATACGGTATTACGGTAAAAAACGGTAACGGTTACGGTAAAATATGAAAAGTCTGACGCTACTGTCATATACCCCCAAGTCCCCTTCGGGGGCGCAGGGGCTTGGGGCTTGGAGTTGAGATGCGCACACCCACATACCTTAGACACAAATCACTCGAAAGCGACTCTGGATGCATGAAAAAAGATGCATACCAGAGTTATTTATGCGGTAGGCCCAGTATTCAAAACTATGTTCAACATCTTTATTTTTTCGCCGAAGAGCATTTACCCAAGTTTTACAAGGCCGGGTCAGAGGCCCAGCATCCAAAAATTCAGCCTAGCACTCAAAAAGTGCAGGCCTATGAGTAAACCCGCGAGGTCCACCCGTTGATCGGTTTGGTCCATGAAAAGTACTTATACTTATGCCTGCACCACAAGTTCCTGGGTTTGAAAGTACCCTCAAACGCTTAGAGAATGAGTACTCTAAGGATCCCAACCATCTCGAGAAGTGGCCTCTGTATTATTCCCTTCCCCTCCCAATACAGCCCGCAATCCCATTTAAATTGCTTTCCTTTATGGCGAAATTATTGTGTAAAAATGGTTTTTGACCATCCCTAAAAAGTCGGTTTTGGGGGGGGGGGTGTATATGACAGTAGGTCGATTTTGGGGGGGGGGGGGTATATTACAGTAGCGCCAAAAGTATGATCTAATACTGAAATCTCATCTTGAATCAGCACCCGTCGAGATCAGACAAAAATTATTTATATCCTCAGATATCCAGTAATATAGGTAAGTGGTGCCAAATTCCTGGTCTACCTACTTAAAATAGCTATATATCAGCCTATAAGAATTATTTTGATCTGATCTCGACGGATTTGGATTCAAGATGAGATTTCGGTATCGAGGCAGACTTTCCAGAAATTTCTGCCTCGAAGATTGACGATTTTAATCAAAATTTTCAAAAAAATTCGAAAAAGGTCGGTAATCTATTTTTTAGCTTAAAAAGGTGCTGAATTACAGACCATTGGTGGTGTGATTCAGTTACACTCATTTTAAGGGCATTTTTGTCTCAAAATATATTAAAAATATGTTTTCGGATAACGAGAGATATTTTCTTACAAATTATTATCTTTAACTACAAATTTTTGGCTAACACCTGTTTGATTTATCCCAAATTTTCCTCACTTTTTAGATTAGAGGTCCGCATTTGCTGTTTTTGTGCGGAATCGTAAAAGTTTCCGTATGCAGTCGACTCTCTACATAGAAACCCACTTTATCTCTTTATTGCGTCCACGTATTCTTTTCGTCCGCTTTAGGCAGGACCAGTTTAATTGGTTTTTGTTAAAACTAGTCATCTGGTCTTTCTTGTACCCGGTCTTTACTGGTTCCCGAATTGGATGTTATATAGAGAGTCGGCTAAATGTGATAATCTGAAAAATTAATAAAAGAATGACAGTTCATATCGCCTTTTAAAATATCTTGAAAAAATATCGAGTGTCATTCGGTTTTCTAGATGAACTTTATCGTTAGCTACAAGATGACTGATGGTGGACCGGACCTTGTGCAGGCTAATACCGGACTTCAACTAGTGTGTTCTAAACAAACTGCTCCGATTATTCCTTTTGGTAATTTTTTTGGCTTGTACAGTTCTCGAATATTCAATTGCTTTAACATTATATGAACATTGCTTTTGAACATTATTTATTACAGGATATGCTTCTGCACAGACTCGAGTTAAGTTCAGCATTCCGAGCGGAGTCCAAGGTCGCGTGATCAATTCGGCTAGCGTCAACTGGTGCCTTCTCAAGGAAAAGACTTTGAAGGAGGGAAATCACGCGTCTCTCTGTGCCGATGTATGCAATATTTCAGGTGCATCAATCAAGGTATTTGATGAAAAATTGTCTTTACCCCTGAGTTCTTTGCAAAATATTGTAATTCTTAGCTACAAGCAGGAGAGGTTTTTGCACATGTCATTTTCGAGCCTGTTGGATCTGTCAGACAAAGCTGCATGCTAGATACTATTCAGGACGATGTAACGGTTGGACCTGGAGGTAAGTTCAAGTTTTAAGAATTATTCTAGCTCTAAATTCATATTGTTCTTTCAGCTGCCGTCACCGTGCCTGTCTCGCTATTTGGTCCAGGGAACAAGCAGCCACAGATGAATGCCACTCACTTTGCAATTGTGAAAGCCAGTGTTGAAGAATACAGCGTAGGAGAGCCAACTTTTGTGATCCCTGAGACTTTCGTGGGTGTGCTTCCAAATCCATTGACTGTTCGTGTTGTTAACACAGAAAATGCTTTCGTGAGTTTTTCGTTACGTTTAATGGCGTTTTCACAGTGTAAACATTAAGGTCACTCTTCCCAAAACTTTTGCGGGCCTTTGGACGTCACCTCTTTATGAAAATATTGTTGTGGAGCGAGGATGAGCCGTGTTAGCTCTGAATGGAAATATTTTTCCTTGTTATTCTCATTGATGTGTTGGTTATTGCTTGTGTTTGAATAAGGAAATAAACAGTGCTCTATGTTTTTTGTTCTTACTAGGTTTGGATGCAGTCCTATTTTTAGCCTCGGACCTTTTTGCGATTAGAAAATTTTCACGCATCCAGTTTCCAGTGTTCTTTTTATCCTTTGTCATTCGTATAGACATTCTTTAAAAACGATAGGCAAAATTGGAATCCTTGCGATATCGGGAACCAGACTGTTCATACAGAACTTGCATGAATATTTAAAATTCGATTTAAAAAGAGTAACTGGTAGGGGTGACCCTATATCGAGACTCGACTGTATCTGACCTGCTGAGTTTTGATAGATTATTGAGATCCAGTATTAGTATTTCTGTCGATTAACCCATTGCCTTACTTTTTGAGATTGAGTGGTTTTTTTAAGGAGTATTTAGCGACAGTATAATACCTACCGTTTTTATTCCAATAGAAGGCCATGGCCTTCTATTTTTCAAACCACTCAGGGGGTGGCCTTCTAATAAAGACTTGCCTTCTATTTTTAACTCGTTTTTTGACAAACAATTTCACCACTTGAACTGCTAACTCAAAATTTTTATATACAACAACCGAGCAAACAATCAATTTGGTAGCATTTTAAGATGACATTGCTATCTTATTCAACATTTCTTTTCTCTTGCTTAAAAACCCGTACAGTCTAAAACTATCCTTAACCAACCATATGAACAGCACCAATCCATAATCACCCATAATACATTTTCAGTCCTGGCTAACATATGCTGGCCTATTCTGGTTTGTGTTTAAAGCATGAGTCTATTTGGGGTAGTTACAGCAATTTTAGGGTGCTTGTTCGAGTGGTTTGCAGTAATCTGGAGGGGTTTAAGATGGTTCGGATGTTTTAGGGTGGTTTGAGATGGTTTAGCTTATTTGAGTGTTTTGAGATGGTTTGGATCTAAAAAGGCAAAAATCCGGTTATCCGATATCCTTTTTTGAAAAGGGATGCCCGATAACCGGGTGTTTTGCTTTCTTGATGATAAAATGGAGGATTTTTTAAAAAAACTATCGCTATAATCGGCATCCTGACGATATTTCCGACCAGACTGTTGTCGCGAACGGCCACGGCCAACAGCTCGTGAATTGGAAAAAGGGGGAATGGAGGGGATATTTGATCCCACTCCCTTTGGATCCGCAGGGAAATGCCTTAACCAGTAGGCCACCAAACCCCAGACTGGGAAAGTGAATAATTTTGTAGACATCACTTGCGTCGAAGACGCAACACTCCCCACCGAGGAGAAGTGCGTGCTTGGCTTGTTTTAGCCAGCTGGAGTGTTTCCCAGGCCGTGATTTTTTGTTGTTGTTTTTCCTGGTCTGTTCATCTGCAGCCAACAGTCTTTTTCTTTTTGCTTTTTGTGGACTGCTGACCAGGTTGTGGGTGAGTAAGCTGTTGTTTGGAGCTGTTCCCTTCTTTTGCTACTAGGCTTATTCTCTCTGTGCATTTCTTTAAGCTGGAGGGCTCTTCGCTGGGGAGACTGCTGTGTCCTTTTTGCTTCTCTGCCTGCTGGACCTGTTCTTTGACTACTGGACCAGAAAGTTGCAGGTCGGTCTCCTGCCAAGATCGCCATGTCGCGAACGGCCACGGCCAACAGCTCGTGAATTGGAAAAAGGGGAATGGAGGGGATATTTGATCCCACTCCCTTTGGATCCGCAGGGAAATGCCTTAACCAGTAGGCCACCAAACCCCAGACTGGGAAGTGAATAATTTTGTAGACATCACTTGCGTCGAAGACGCAACACTGTAAAAACAGAGCTGGAAAAGCTTTTCAAAAATTAGGTTAAAAAATGTCGGACCCTAGGCGGGAACGAACTTTAGGGGTGCCGGATAAACGAGGTTTGACTGTAGTGAAAAAAATGAAAAATCGACCTTTGGAGCGTGGTGGGGATGGCAACGAAACAAGTACCGATGTTTTTAGCATCTAATCAACAGCGAAAAAATTTATCTAAGACCTAGCTAGTTATAAATAAAATTTATTTTTCAAAAAGTGTCGGCTCTATCCCATTATTTGATGCAAAAAATTGCCTTCGTTCCCTCTGTTGTTTTCTGAGTATTTTGCCTTGGTACTCCTGTTGTTTTCAAAATATTTTTGTCTCCAACTTTTTCCTATTTTCGTTGTGCAATTACCGTCGCCCTCCCAAAGAGTATTTTTCTCTAAGCCTACCTTTTTCGATTTCCTTGATTTTTTGTTCACCCCAATCCATTGCAATGAGGAGGGTGTTGGTATTTGGCCGTAAAGTGGCCAAATATCCTTGGTATTGTCGGCTCAAAAGGCGTGAAATAACTGAAAAAAAAGAAAACTTGGCTCAGAAAAAAATACTCTTTGCAGGGGCGGTACTTGGGCTGCTATCTAGCAGGGAGGACCAAGGCAAACTATTATAAAAAACAACAGGGGGATTAAAGGGCCATTGCCGTTCCCGACAACGAGAATTTCAAATGTTTGAATTCGCGCGGGACAGTTCTCTTTCGTCTTTCATTTACTCTTTTGACTTGCTTCGAATGACTCAAAAGAGTACAATGAAAGACGAAAGAGAACTGTCCCGCGCGAATTCAAACATTTGAAATTCTCGTTGCTGGCGATGGCTATGGTCCTTTAAGGCAATTTTCGCTCCAGATAGTAGGATAAAACCAAAGCGATCCAGAATATGTTCATGTGTACATTTGGCTGATCAACAAATCGTCCTCGTCCTCCACCAAGGACTCGCCCTTTCGAAATCCTCTAATTCCACTGGAACTGAATCGTTTTTTCCTTTTTTTGAGTATTGTATGGATGATTCCTGAAATTTTGTTTCATATTTATCAAATATTTGCGCTTCATTCTTGCCCACCTGCAAAGACCACGAAGAAGGCCAGTACTAGCAGCAAGTACTCCATACGGAGCTTGGAATTCGGGTTGTCTACCGGCTTGCTCACCGCCTTTGAAGTAGTAGTAGTTGAGACTATGGAAGGCTTGTTTGTGGCGGGAGGGACAGGAGCAGCCGGAATTGGCGCAGCTGGCTGATGGTGGTCTTGCAAGTACCTGAAGAGTTTTGATTTTTTTCAATTTTAAATTCTAAGGTATTGGCTGGATGGCTATTGGCCGCACAAATTTGAGAGTATCCGCTGAATGGTCGACTTAACTGTGGGAATTTATATAGGCTTATATTGATTTGGTTTGCCGAAAAGCTCGAAAATGGCACCAAAAAGATCTTTTCTGCCACCAAAAACCAAAATTCACATTAAATTGACTTTTATCTTAACTTTTTTCACTATTTTTTCAGTATCGTTTAGTTCGAGATCTCAGCTTTCTAATGAGCTATCAATTGACCAAATGAGGTTTCAAAAAGTTGGAGTAAAAGTCTTCAAACGGACCAAATTTTCGGAAAAATTTGCTATACAGTCAACCCTCGATATTTGATTTGGTCAGCTTTGACTGAAACTCAGTCAAATGAACCCTCGATACAGCGATACTTTTAGCCGGTCCTTAGGGTATCGTTGTATCGAGGGTTGACTGTATTCAAAGACCTTTTCCTCTAACTTTTTGAAACATCATTTGGTCAGCTGATGGCTTGTCAGAAAGCTGAGATTCTGGGCTACACGATACTGAAAAAAATTTAAAAAAGTTGAAACAAAAACTGTAACATATTTAGGTTTTAAGTTATTGGTGGCAGAAAAGATCTTTTTGATGGCATTTTCGAGCTTTTAAGCAACCAAAAGATTTTATGCTATTCATATAATTAACTGTGGGAATTTCGGAACTCCAGAAAAAATCAAAATGGCGGGGATTCGAAAAATGGCACAAATTGGAGATCCTTAGGCTACGGGCCGTACGCAAAAACAGGTATAAAAACAAGTATAAAGCAATTGGATTTTTTCACTAGCATGAAAAATATTTAAAATCTAAATCACCTGTAATTCCTACAATTTTTTTCGCTTTCATCCGAAGCATCTGAGCATTGGGCGACTCCATCACACAAATCTGCAACTTATTCATGATTTCAACAAAAACAAACATGGCACAGTCGACTGTTAACAAGCTAAAAATTTCTTCGAATTCGTTCCCACTATGAATCCGATTTTTAGCACCATTTTTGAATGTTCAAACCATTATGACTTGTTCGTCTAATGCGATGAGAGTTTTTCCAAAATTTTGCAATTTCGCTATTTCCAACCCATCCATTCAGTAGACCGACATTTTTTTATTGGCGCCGTACTATCGGGAACCCCGGCTCTTGATAAAAAAAACTGCGATCATTTACAAAAAAAAGCTGAGAAAATCGAAATAATTTTTGGAATGATTGTGACTCTTTTCGACCTTGAAATGGTCCTTTTTCTGCCTCACAAGGCTCTTTTCTTGCCCCAAATTAAAAAAAAACCGTTTCTCTCAGAAATTTTCTAATCAATTTCTAATTTTTCGAACCATCTTGTATCTCTGGACATCAGGTTTCAGACCAGCTGTTGACTGACTTATTAAGGTTTCAAAAATTATGGGAAAAACATTTAAAGGGGTATGGTCACCTGTTCGGAATTTGTCCCCGTCAATTCAATAATTTTTCCGAATCATTGAACTTCTGTACGGATTTTTCAGCTTGCTTTTTAGCGACCATTAGAGTTGGCCGGAATTCCGGTTCAGATTTACCGGAATTTCGGTCCTTTTTTGGATTCCAGTCGCGAAAAAAAATATGTAATTCTGCTTCTATTTTCGGCTTACACAAAACTAAAATTCCGGTTCCAGTGCAAATATCAATCCCGAGGCCAACTCTATCATAATTTTGCTCTTGCTCGGTTGATTTCCAACGCGCATTTTTAACTTTTGAACGAAGTTTTCGTGTTGAATATCAAAATAAACAAAAAATCATGTTAACCGGCAGCGATTTTTTTTTCAAAAACTTTTTTCTCGGCTCCGGTTTAGATTTCGGCGAAAGTGAAATTCCGGTTCCGATTCCGGTTTCGGTTTTTTACAAAACTCAAATACCGGTTCCGTAAACTATTCCTAGAATTAACCCATTTTCGCTCGAATTTCTGAAAAAATATTCGAAATTTTTCGAAAAAATTTTTTTTCGAAAAAATCGCGATTGGGGTAATTTTCCACGGAAAAGTGATCTAGAAAAACAGAATATTAAAATTTCGGTACTATTCTATTGTACACCATCCCCCCCCCATAGTACGACCTATTCCATTGCCTTTTTGTGATTCAAGGCGACGTAATGGAGAGCGTTGCGTGTCTAAATGACAAAATTATCATGTTTCCGAGAAACGATCGGCAAAATCGGAATCCTCGCAATATTTCCGACCAGACAATGGAATAGCGTCAAATTTTCAATTAAAATTCCATCTGCAGAGCTGAAATCAATTTATTATTTGTGTAGTGTATCAATGTTGTTCTGAACTCTGAAAAAACGGTATTCTAAAAGGGAAAACAAGCATGCACTGAAAATCTTTTTTTTGCTAAATCTCGAAATTTTATCAATAATATATATCTTTTGTTCACATTTTAAAATGAAACCAGCTATTTTACCCCTAGAAACGACACTTTTGGCCCGAAAATAAAAAATCGGAAACTTTGGAATCCAAAGTTTGGATAGTAAGGGGGGGGAGTAAAAGCAATTTTTGTACGTCTACGTACACGTGGGCACAAATGGGTTAAACTTGTTTTGTTAGAAACCAAGTTAAAAAATTCCTACAGAAGTTCAATGATTGGGGAAAAAATTTAAATCCTCGGGCAATACCTCTTATTAGTGAACATGCCCTTTAATGGGTAGTGACTTGCCTGATGATCATCCATGAAAAGTGTGTCAAAACAAAATGCCAAAAACACGATTTTAAATCTGGGGTTTTCCTATTAGACAAAAGGCTGAAAACACCCTCGAAATATGTAGATCCTCCTCAAATTTATTTTTTACCCACTTAAATTTGAATTTCGCTTATTTTGAGCGAAATTTGAATTTCGCTCAAAATTTGAGAATCACGGGCAGGAGCAGCCTGCGTCAAATCAAATTGTGCCACCGTAAGTTGTGCCAAAATTTAACTGTACCAGAATAAAAATAAAAGAATAAAATAAAAAGAATGATAAATTTGATGATTTATGCAGTGAAGTGTATTAAAATCGCGACACAATTTGTGGTGGCACAATTTGATTTTGGCACAACTTGTGGTGGCACAATTTGAATTGACAGAATTTGAATTCGGCACAATTTGCGGTGGCACAATGTGATTTGACACAGGTTGCTCCTGCCCGGAATCACCCCTCAAATTCAAATTTTAGCTCCTCAAATTGAAAATGTTCACACCCTCAAATCTATTTTTACCTCTTCAAGTGGATTTTCTGTGTAGAATACGTAAACTTCAGTAGTGAACACAGTTATTAACTAATTTGAGCCTTTAAAAAAATACCATATTTCAAAAATGGAGATAAAAAATTGTCGGATCCAGCTGAGGGTCTAGCCTGAGCGGCTGCTTTTTCGGACTCTACTGTATTTTATTTCCAAAGCCCTCACCATATTTAGCAATGCACTCCTTCTCTTGCTCACACTCCCATTGCCATTGTTCATGACACAAGGTGTGAGGCTGGACCATCCCATTGGGGTCATGTCTTTGCTGCTGTTGCATTCCACCTGTCCCATACATGTCCTGGTAGCCAACTGCAGTGTCCATCCATATTGACAACTGTAGCAGACTGAATAGGACTAAATAGTAAGGCGAACGACAAAACAGATGGCTGAACAACTTGTTGGAAATAGAGGAAATGATTTGAGTGCGTATTGCCATTTTAAATGGTGTTGACTCTGAGCATCATCGAAAAAATATTGGTACAACTAAAATTTATATATTTTTTCATTTTTAAAATGGGTAATATTTAATTCTGTCCCCAAATTTCTGAAAAATGTCCCCAAATTCACTGAAAAATGTCCCCAAATGTGAAATGTCCCCAAATTTCTGAAAAATGTCCCCAAATTGCTAAAAAATGTCCCAAATATTCTGAAATATCCCCAAATTTTTATTCTTACCTATTTTTCATAATATCAGCTTTAAGTGTAATTTTTGATGCTTTATTTCTTTTTACAGATGTCACTGCAACTGATTGAAGAGCCGAATAAACGTGGGAATCAAATAAATTACAAAAAGGCTGCCAGCTTTGATGGCGATGATGCTGAAGATGAACTTCAATTGTGGAAACAAGCGAAGGAAACGATTGGTCTAATGGAAAATGAAGAATGTAGGTCAAATAAAAAGATTAGACATTTGATATCGCTGATTTACATTACATTTTATTAATCGCTTATTAGGAGCCGGCCATCTGTCCTAAGATTTCGCCAGAAGTCTTCAAAGAGGCTTATCAGTTGGAGCAAGAGAAACGTCCGTTTTTCAGAAGCCCGCAGAACAATCTCTTCGTAATGCCTTCTTCCTCAGCTCGGGACAAGAATACAGCGGCTGTGATGGTGATGAAAAAGCAAGGCCAAACGACTTATCCGCGCCATGCTATTGCTGAGCCGCTGGGAAATAGAGAAAAGAGGACGTCCAAGTCAAGGATAGAGTGAATTAATATTTCGCCGTTGCACATTGTTATTTGTGGGAGTGTGTTCGAATAAATTTTGTTGCAATCAAGGTTTGTGTTGACAAATTAATGCGTATGGATTCTAGTACTACATTTAGTGTAGTATGACTGGAATGCGGTGATGGCTATGATTGTAATGACTGGTAGGCGGAATTGATGCTGTTGGCATAAGCATTTTTAACGTAAAAACCACACTCAGCATCAAAATTACACTTAAAGCTGATAATATGAAAAATAGGGAAAAATAAAAATTTGAAGACATATTTCAGAATATTTGGGGACATTTTTCAGCAATTTGGGGACATTTCAGCAATTGGGGACATTTTTCAGCAATTTGGGGACAAATTAATTACCACCCTTTTAAAATGATCACAGTTGAACTAAGATAATCTGTCAACTCAAAAAAACTCGTTCTAGAATTTAGTTCGACCCTTTTCAGCCTTTTCCTTGCAACAATTTTACGAGCTTTGTGAACCATCTTTTTTAAATTTGTGTTCCCAAAATTGCAAGGATTTTGATGTCGCAGGCATTTTTTTAATGGGGGGGGGTGGTCGATGGGACTTTATATACGCATCGCCTTAGGTCACAGGTTCGACTACCACTGGCTGCAGACCTTATTTTTTTCTCCTTTTATTTACAAGTTTGGTGTCAGAATGTAGCTATGATCCTCAGTTTTCATTTGAGCTATCATACAGATAAAAAGTTTGTATAAAGTTAGAGCTAAAAATTTAAGAAAACATTGAACAATGTCCAATTCGACGAAATCCTCAATAGGACTATCCCAGTACTTTTTGGTAGTATCCTGGAACTAACGTTTTTCCCAAGGTTTCCTCTAATTTTGGTGGTCATTTGCCGAAAATCGCAAAATTGAGGCGGTTGATGACAGCAAATCAATGCTGGAAATGGTTGCAATCGATTGCTCGATGACTTTTGGACCTTAAAGTCAAAAAACTTATTGAAAAAGTAAATTAAAACCACCTCAGAGGGACTTGAACTTTCGACAAAAAGCGATGCATATATAAAGTTCCGGCAGAACTGAAATCGCAAACTGAAATCGATGATTCCGAATTTGCCCAAAAAAGTCGAATTTATTCAAAAAATCAGTCAACCAATCAAAAATAAATGGCGTGCCCCACGTGGGATCGAAACTGCGCACAATTTAGGGCTTTAAAAACACAACGCTTATCCACTGCGCCACCAAGTCGCATTTTTGCAACCTAACAAGTGTGGCAACTTCTCCCGCCCTTCAAGCTGTATAGAAATGCCTGAGCTTTTTTAATTACATCAAGCTTTTTGAAAAATATCTAGCTGGTCGGCGCTGCTTTTTTGTAATGAGCAAGGCCGAAACGACACTGTATTTTGATCGAACTTAAAATCTTAAGCAACTCGAAAATTCAAGCTCATTCTGAACACGGAGATTTGTTACAAAAATTAGGTGAGATGAAAAAACTCAGGACTGTCAATGTTACTTTTTTTTAAAGATCAAAAAAAAATTCTGCAATTAAGACCAGCTCATAATCGACAAAACAACAAAAAATTGAAAGGCGAAAAAATTGTATGAGGTTGAGCTCACTTGTCTAACCAACATTAATGCTGTTGCCTGTGAGGGATGGCATGTACACACATAGGGGTGGTGGCACTCTCTAGTCTTTAGCCAACGGCGTTTCAAGCTAGTGTCTATTGATTTTTATGCTTCTTTTCAGGACTTCAGCACCTAAATTTGAGTTAAAATTTGTTATTGATAGTATATATTACGTTACATACATCGATTCCTATTTTTTCGAGGCCAGGTACAACTCTGCGGTGCCGGACTTGGCGAACTTCCTTCTGCTACAGAGCAGGAGAAACAGATCGACGAAGAAAATCATAAAAAAATCACACTTCACATTCATAGTCTATTTTTAAAATCTTTTGGCTATTATGTGGGGTCCAGTTTTTCGGTTGTTTTGAGCAACTGCACAGTCATGAGCACGGTTGGTGCAGCAATACAAGATAAAAACCTAGTAGCAAAACTAGGGTGTTATATGTTCCCTTGTTAGATTGCGCCTAGATCTACGAGAGGAATTTTTCTTTCGATGCCGCTTCACAGTTTCCTTTACTTTTCCTAGGTTGAAAAGGTATAAGACACCAACTTTACCCAGCTCTTTAAAGCAAAAAAAGAGTTCCCCGATCAGAATCGGGAGGTTTTCTTATAGTAAAGATGATAGAAACAGGCAATAAACTCTAATCTTTATTGTGATGAGCATAAAAAATTTCAATATAAGTATAATTTGACGAGTATCGGTTCAACTTGCCACCAAACTTTTCTTGACCCTACTACTAAATTTACTAATAAAATAATAAATAAGATATATGTTGGGCTGGCCTTTGTGAAAAAAGTAGTAGTGCAAATACTTTTTCAACTATGAGTAGTATATTTTAAATACTACTTTTAGTGTCTCAAATTTTTTTTAAGTTTTTTCTTCCTGGCATACGCTGGCTACTCTCTTGCCTAAAGTCTAAAAGTACAGGGTTGGCCAATTTTTTCGAGCTATTTGTTTTGGACACAACTATAAGTATTTGTAGCGTTCCGACGAGTTCTCAATTTTTAAACGAAAAGGACAAAGTGAGAATTCGTTTGACACCAAAAACAGCCGAATACGATAATATTGAGTTTTGGATGGTCCTTTTCGAAAATTTCGTAGACTTTCAGCAAAAATGGCTTAGGCCTAGGCTTGATGAAACTCAGAGTTGTCAACTCTTCATTGAATACAATGATCAAGATTGTCATTCACTAAACATTCCACTCAATATGTCTAATACACATTTTGCTCTTAAATTTTCATGCATCTGCGAAGGCGATTTTCGAAAAACTCGATCAAGCGTCTACCCTAACAAATGTCGAGAGCATTTTGAATTCGTGAATTTTCTCATATTACGATTTCAAGTATGAACAAGCGACCAGGGCTGTAAAACTTTTATTTTGACATCCTAAATCCACATCCACATCCGGCTAAAAACATCCACATCCGCCGGATGTGGATGTTTCGGATGTATACATCCACATCCGGATGAATCTTCCGGATGTTTTTACAGCCTCCTAGCAACACGTCTTGTTGCATAGTCTAATTATTCGGGACGTCATTCACCTCTAGTTGAAGAAGTGTACGCCTATCGAACGCTGCCGACCAGTCTGGAGGAGCTCGAAGGAAACCAGGATGCCTTCGACAATTTGTTAGGAGAGACGCTGGATCAGGCACTCAAGTCTTACGGAAATCGCCTTCACAAATGCATAGAAATTTAAGAGTAAAGCCAGTAGCAGAAATATTGGGTAAAAAGTTGAGTGAGTGATAAACCTTGATATTGTTAATATCAGCTTTCGTTCTGTTCAACGAAGAGTTGTTATCAAGCCTATGCCTGAACCATTTTCGCTGGAAATCAACCAAATCTTGAAGACGATTATTGAATGTACTCAACATTTATCGTATTTGGCTGTTTTTGGTGTCAAACAAATTTCCATGTTGTCCTCTTTCGAGTAAAAAAGATCCCGTCGGAACACTGCGAATACAGATACCTATGTAGTAGAAGTTGTGGCCAAAACGAACAGTTTAAAAAATTTGGCCAACCCTGTACTCTTTTAAGCTTAGGCAAGAGTAGGCCAGTGCATGCTAGGAAAACTATTTAAAGTACTATTTAAAAAACTTAAAAGTAGCATTCAAAATACTGCTCCTAGTTAAAGCAGTATTGCACTACTACTTTTTCACACGGGGTGCCAGCCATACAAATACCTACAGTCTACTCTCGAAATAACACCACTTCGATTTAAGACAGCCAATGGCCGGTCCAGAGAGCGGTGTTATATCAAGAATGGACCGTATATAACTTGGCCAGTCGCGAAAATGTACCATGATTAGCCATCAGATTGAACAGGAAACACCCTGTACTCAGAAAAGCCTTTCTCTGGAAAATTTGACCCCGATTGGTAAAAGACGGCCCACGGATGAGAAAAGAAGACCCATGGATGAGAAACGACGGCCCACGAATCAACTTCACGATCCAATCTGCCATATGTATATCCAAAAACAAATGACGAATGCGAGCATCACCTGACACAGTTGGCACTGTTCCCTCCCCAAAAATTTCATTCAAGGCACGACGGATTAAACTTGCATCTGACCCCTGATCCCCGAACCTTGCATCATTAGCACAGAGATAAGTCAAACACTAAAACAGCTTTGCCTGAACCGCGAAAAAGAATAGACTTGAAACAACCTCACACTTGCACAAAGCCTCAGACATTAGATCCATCGGAATACATGAGTCTGTGTAAAAGTACTGAAAATACATACGAATTCGCAATTGATTTTTGATCACATTTAAACCTGCAATTTTGCTACGGTAAGTATGGTTGCTCGTATGGTATGGCCACCTGAACTTTGAGTCAATTTACGTATAGGAAAGAGTATTTTAGTCTCTAACCTTTCGATAAGACGTCAAACCCAGCCCGATGTAGAATAGGAAAATTATGAATAGTCAAAAGCTAATAGCATATTCGAATCAATATAGATTCCTAAAGGTTTCTATTCGAGCCGAACCTCTTCGGAGTGTTCGATCAAATTTTGGATTGCTGGGCCTCTGGCTCGGCGTTATATGGTGTTGTTGTGTGGTGTTGTATGATAGGATGAAGCTTTGGTGCTTTATTTTCCTGTGATCTTTGAAAGTATTGCTTTGCTGGGTGTGGTCTATGCTCTGACTGAAAATTCCCATAGACTGCTGCAATGATTGTGATCTCTAGTCTTACTTGCCTCTGTAAGTTGCTAGGTGTTTCGATCAGGTACTCTAGCTAGTGCTCAACATGACCACACTCGGACTTCGATTTGACGACACCTCAAAAGTATAGTTCCCTATTTGGCTGGAATTGTTTTTTAACCCAATTTTCGACGCATTTTTCTTCATCTTATTTTTTGTCGTCGTTAAATAAAAGACTATACTTACCAAAGCAGAGCGGTGTAAAACTGTTTTCATTCTATTGCTTATACAGTCAAAAAGTTCAACTAAACGAACACATGGCTATGAACCAAAAAAATTAAGATTTTTGGGTTTTATTTACATCCAAAAATTGAAAAATGTATATGAAATCACTTCGATGCAAATTTAAAAAGTTTTTGGCTTACAACACCCGAGATTCCCAGGACGTCTCCGATCCAAGTACTAGTCGAGCCCAATGTTGCTTGACATTGCCAGATCGGACGGGATGGCGTACTTCAACGTGGTATGGTCGTAAGCGAGGTTGAAGAAGGGATGCTCTTATTTATATTTTTCCATCTTTTTTACTGTCTATCTCGCTTTTCTGCTTCTCTAAATAGTGTGCTAGGAAGACAAGGCGAACCCTATCACTTTATGAACTTAGCTATTTTTCATTGGCTTCTTCTAATCCTGCTTTTTCGGTTTAATTACCCAAATTTGAGGTACTTGAATGTTTCTGCCCGAATAAGCGGTAGACTTGTAAATTTTGGAAAGCATTGCCCTTAGTGGCAGTGCATAATTTAAAAAAAAGAGGCCAAATATTGACAATCATTGGGTCATTGCAACTTAGTCTATTTTGGTTATAGAAAAAGAATAATGCAATTGTTATTCCAAATAGTTGGTTTCGCATATACCACTTTTTCTCTAATAAAGCGGCACCACTAATTATTTGTCAAAGCTAACCATTTCAAGAGTGTGTGCCGCTGTATCAAAGAAAATACGGTAAGTATGGTTGCTCGTATGGTATGGCCACCTGAACTTTGAGTCAATTTACGTATAGGAAGAGTATTTTTAGTCTCTAACCTTTCGATAAGACGTCAAACCCAGCCCGATGTAGAATAGGAAAATTATGAATAGTCAAAAGCTAATAGCATATTCGAATCAATATAGATTCCTAAAGGTTTCTATTCGAGCCGAACCTCTTCGGAGTGTTCGATCAAATTTTGGATTGCTGGGCCTCTGGCTCGGCGTTATATGGTGTTGTGTGTGGTGTTGTATGATAGGATGAAGCTTTGGTGCTTTATTTTCCTGTGATCTTTGAAGTATTGCTTTGCTGGTGTGGTCTATGCTCTGACTGAAAATTCCCATAGACTGCTGCAATGATTGTGATCTCTAGTTTACTTGCCTCTGTAAGTTGCTAGGTGTTTCGATCAGGTACTCTAGCTAGTGCTCAACATGACCACACTCGGACTTCGATTTGACGACACCTCAAAAGTATAGTTCCCTATTTGGCTGGAATTGTTTTTAACCCCAATTTTCGACGCATTTTTCTTCATCTTTATTTTTTTCGTCGTTAAATAAAAGACTATATTACCAAAGCAGAGCGGTGTAAAACTGTTTTCATTCTATTGCTTATACAGTCAAAAAGTTCAACTAAACGAACACATGGCTATGAACCAAAAAATTAAGATTTTTGGGTTTATTTACATCCAAAAATTGAAAAATGTATATGAAATCACTTCGATGCAAATTTAAAAAAGTTTTTGGCTTACAACACCCGAGATTCCCAGGACGTCTCCGATCCAAGTACTAGTCGAGCCCAATGTTGCTTGACATTGCCAGATCGGACGGGATGGCGTACTATCAACGTGGTATGGTCGTAAGCGAGGTTGAAGAAGGGATGCTCTTATTTATATTTTTCCATCTTTTTTACTGTCTATCTCGCTTTTCTGCTTCTCTAAATGTGTGCTAGGAAGACAAGGCGAACCTATCACTTTATGAACTTAGCTATTTTTCATTGGCTTCTTCTAATCTGCTTTTTCGGTTTATTACCCAAATTGAGGTACTTGAATGTTTCTGCCCGAATAAGCGGTAGACTTGTAAATTTTGGAAAGCATTGCCCTTAGTGGCAGTGCATAATTTAAAAAAAAGAGGCCAAATATTGACAATCATTGGGTCATTGCAACTTAGTCTATTTGGTTATAGAAAAAGGAATAATGCAATTGTTATTCCAAAATAGTTGGTTTCGCATATACCACTTTTTCTCTAATAAAGCGGCACCACTAATTATTTGTCAAAGCTAACCATTTCAAGAGTGTGCCGCTGTATCAAAGAAAATACGGTAAGTATGGTTGCTCGTATGGTATGGCCACCTGAACTTTGAGTCAATTTACGTATAGGAAAGAGTATTTTAGTCTCTAACCTTTCGATAAGACGTCAAACCCAGCCCGATGTAGAATAGGAAAATTATGAATAGTCAAAAGCTAATAGCATATTCGAATCAATATAGATTCCTAAGGTTTCTATTCGAGCCGAACCTCTTCGGAGTGTTCGATCAAATTTTGGATTGCTGGCCTCTGGCTCGGCGTTATATGGTGTTGTTGTGTGGTGTTGTATGATAGGATGAAGCTTTGGTGCTTTATTTTCCTGTGATCTTTGAAAGTATTGCTTTGCTGGGGTGGTCTATTCTCTGATGAAAACCCCATAGACTGCTGCAATGATTGTCGATCTCTAGTCTGTACTTGCCTCTTTAAGTTGCTAGGTGTTTCGATCTAGGTACTCTAAACAGTGCTCAACATGACCACACAATCGGACTATCGATTTTACGAACTCAGAAAGTATAAGTTCCCTATTTGGCAGGGATTGTTGTATTTTAAAAAAAAATTTCGACGCATTCTTTTTGCAAGCAGAATTTTTGTAGTCAGCAAATAAAAAAACTATACTTAGCAAAAAAGAGCAGGAAAAGCTTTGCCCGTTTTATACCATACAGCCAAAATCTTGGCTTTTAAACAAGTTACAAGCTTTGCTTAATGTAGTCAGAAATGTTAAATTTCATTGTTTTGAAGAACAAAATCCAAAAATTGTTTTTTGTTATTTTTAAATCAACTTCTGAAGCAAATTTAAAAAAGTTTTTGGCTACAACAAAGAGATTTAGGACGTCTGATCCAAAAATTAGTTGAGAAAAATTTGCTTACAATTGCAAAAACGGAAAATGGCGTACTTCAACGTGGTACGGGTCGTAAGCTACGGTTCAATTTAACCATCTCTTTATTTATAATTTAATCCAAATTT